>JAMKCH010045686.1:0-12519 GCA_023653785.1 Ophioderma brevispina | reverse complement strand
GATAATAGTTGTCTGAGTTCATACAAGTATCTGTGAGTCACAAGGATCATCTTATAGAGGGCGCTTTTCAAAATGGGCCGCCAAAATTGTGTAAAATGGCTTAGTATGGGTTTGAAAGAGTCATTTTAAGAGTCTTTAGCACGCTACTCTGCTAGTAGTTAATAGTGATGATAGTTGTCTGAGTGTCATACAAGTACTGTGAGTCACAAGGATCATCTTATAGAGGGCGCTTTTCAAATAGAGCCGCCAAAAAAATTGTGAAAATGGCTTAGTATGGGTGTGAAAGAATCATTTAAGAGTCATTACCAAAAAAAAAAAAAAAGGATCTTATCTGCTATTAGCTAATTAGCTATAGTGTCTGAAGGTCATACAAGTCCTGGTTGAGTCACAAAGGTGATGCCATCTGATAGAGGGCACTTTCAAAATGACCACTAAAGTACCATAAATAACTTAAGAAAATGGTTCAATATGTTGAACAGAGATGAAACATGAAAAATTTGGAGGGATTTTTTGTTTTTTAATATCTGAGCTGCAAAGAAATGAACTGCTCTTCTTAAACACTTTATAAAAGTAATACAAACTTTGAATTTTTACATACGTTTATTATTTTCTCTGAATAACAAATGGGTTTTTATTTGGAGAAAGTAGTTGAATCACACTTCAAAAGGTGCCTCATATGCCTATCCTCAATCCACTGTTCTGTCATTTGGTTGGTGACACATTGAGGTAAAGTGGACAAATCAACACAGCCTGCACACCTTTTGGATTAAAGATCTCTAGGTGTAACACAACTTGTGAATAAGCAGTTACAGTAAGTTTGCCACAATGAAGTTTACAACTTTATCGAAAGGTTGCAGAGACTAAAGTCCATAGCAAAGGAGAAACGGGTGTGGCCGTTTATGATCCGGTTGGCGGCTGTGCACCTATGAATTCAGCAGTTCCAACACCACATGAAGTACGGAAAAAAAGCACAACGCTGTTGAATTCATCGAATGTCGTCAGTCATCCGGTCCATCCGGGGAAATAATCCAAACCCCGAACCATAACCTATTTTTCCTAATTGCGTAATATAATAGCTCCCTTGCTTACGAAATGAATTGAAATTTGAATACTGCAAAACAACTTTTTCTATAGCATGGATTCAGGCTAGGCCTGAAATGTTTTTGGAAACACCACCGTGGGCCCTAGGCCTAAGCATGTAGTAGTCCCGGAGTAGGCCTGGGCCTATTCTCTCACAGGGCCCAATCATGCAACATGGCATCAGTCGAGGCCTAAAGGGGTTTTGAGGGTACCACACATTAGCCCTCACATTTAGTAGCCAATTTTTACCTTAACTTAAACTTCGGCTAATGATTATTTACATCTTCGAACATACCCGCCATCATTATTGAGGGCGGCAAGATACGCTTACCTGTTAAATCTGATCTTCTTATGAAGTTGGGCAGAAGTACCAGAATGATCCTGACTACCTTTTACCACCCTTGTAAAGTCCTGGGGTGTCGTCCGTGAAACTCAGTCTTCAATCTACGTGCATCATGTCATGCCTGAGTGGACAACTTGATCAAAGAACTGTGTAAATGGTATGAAAAGGCCTATTATGTAGGACATACGCATGAGTGAGTATACACGTAGGGTTACGCATGATGTTCGCGAACGGACCCCGGATGGCGCCGCTGTAGTACATCTTCTTTCCCAACCTCATGTTTCCAGCTTGTGAACGAATATGCTGAAAATTCTTTTGGGCAGACAGAGTTGATGTTGTACGAGATACTCCCACTCGTCAGTATCAAAGAGTCCAAACGTGAAAAGCGAGGGCCGAGGCATTAGCCGGAAAGTTGATGGTCTTAATAAAATAACCAGGAAACTGGAAGCCTTTCTGCGTGACTCCACTAACAAGCAAGAACACTTTGCCTTCCTCTCTAACAAGGTTTCTACTTGGATTGCCAATTTGGAAAGAGATCTTCATTACATCTGCCTTCTGTAGTCGGCACAGGTATCAACCACCACATGAACCGATGCGATCACGAGGAAGCCGATACATGATTACTAATTCAACTACAGGAGGCTTTGAAAATGGTTGTACTACATGCCAAGTACACACTGTGGACACTGATGTTTTGGTGATCATCATTGGTTAATTGCACCATCTACTCAACTTGAATAAGCAGCAGACATCTGGGATTGCTTTTGGTACCGGCAAACATTTTTCATACTCTACTCGATTCATCTGATTTTTGACCCCGTACCATTCTGTGGAGGTGAAAAATTCATGAGGCGCAGGAACTTCTTTTAATCATGTTTATTGTGAGCAATGTTAAGGCAGCTGAAATCACTATAGTACATTTCTATACATTGAATGAATTGTATTTTCGTGGCATGTGTGGAAGTTAAATGACCGGAGTTCCTCCAAGATAATCCGTGTGGTATGTGCATTGATTTCTTTCATTTTCCCGGTCGAGCTAGGTTTGACCCCTCTCCGACATATTGGAATAGGTCCAAACTCCAGTGGGACGAAACATATCAACGTGAATCGAGTATAGGTACCATGTTAATAGCATCTTCAATGCCTTGGTAAACAGATTTCTAGCCCTTCCTGTATTTCAGTTTACTGGCTCTGCACTACATCAGCCTTCTCCGAAGGGGAAGAAAGTCAGCGTGGAAGCCTATAATTGGTACCCTGATGTAACCTAAGCTTTTACTTACATAGCACTCAACCTTTGGCTTCCGTGGATCAGGAATCTCTTCATTTCAGGCTTTTGGAACGCTATGTAATTGTACTTAAAGGCTTGTAACCTTGAGAACTATCAATAGGCAATGAGGGAGTTTTCTCAAAAGAACAAGTCCATGGAAGACATTCCTCCACCCAAGATTCTCTACTACAACATATAATGCGTGTCCACATACACCAGGCTGAATCTGGACACCAGTGTAATTGCCCAAGCAACACACTCCATCACCTGAGGGATGGGGTGGAGCATGGCAGGGGAAAATAAAACATTGGATTCCCTCCATAAAACAGCCCTATCAGTTGTCTAAAGATAGGGTCATCTCGACGGAGCAATACTAGTCGCTGAAATGCAGTTTTAGCCATTTTGGTAATCACAGAAGACCATGACAGGTCATTCATGATGTAGATGCCAAGTAGATCGACCCTGTCAACCTCTTCTAGAGTTGTACTCAAAGAAGTGAAGACTTGGATGACCTGTTGCAGCATCCTTCTTCTTTGATATTGTTACAGTTTTGCACTTGGCAGTCACCGAAAATACATTCCCATGAAGTTCCCCAGACTCCGATGTCCTGCAAGTCTTTGTTGAGAGGCAGCACTGGATTCTGTCCTCTTTTGACTTTATGAAGGTCATGATGTGACATCCGCTGCGTAAGGATGGAGTTCAGGATTCTTCTTGTGATGTCGTCAACGAATATAATAAAAAGAAGAGGGTAGCGGATTGAGCCTTGTGGTACACCTGCAATTGATCGACTTCTTGCTGGATTCCCTCCCGTTTAGGATGATTCTGAGGAGCGGTCACTCATGTAGTCCTTCAGCCACTTCAGTAACTTATCTGAAACCTAGGCAGAAGCTTGCCAGTAGACCAGGGTGCCACACTCTGTCAAATGCGTTGCTGATATAAGACATACAATTCTAGCTTCCTCTCTGTCCATGATGGAATTAGTGATTCATTGGGAAACATAGATCAAGGCATAAGATGTAGAATGGCCAGACCTAAAGCAGACTGTCCTGTTTGATATCAATGAATGCACATCAAGATGGCGCCAGCATGGTTTTCATAGTGATCATCCGCTCCATTACCTTGATATTATAGATAGCACGGAGATCGGTGGTTATCCGAAGCTTGCAGTAAACTTCAGGTGTAGAGGTAAACGTGTTGCAGTGGCAAGTTTGGTTGCAATCAACAAACGGAAACTGGAACAGAACTTTGTGACTGTAACTGCAATATAAAGTAACTGATTTCAAGCAACATATTCATCCAAGGTGAGAAAAATACTACCAACTGTTTAAATATTGGTTAACGCAGCCAATTATTTGATTTGGGCATTAATAGTAACTATTTTTCCATTTGTAAAAGCCCCTAGGGTATTGAAGGAATTTGCTTCAATGTGCTTACGCCATTGGCGTACCCAGCTTTTTTTCAGGGGGGACTATACATTTTCATGGGGGCAAGCATATATTAAAATTTGTTAGTATATAATATAGTCCTATTAAATCACTAATTTTCAGGGGGGCAAGAGGGGGGCAAGATCCCCACAGGGGGTGCGGCCTTCTCTGGCACACCACGTGCTTTACGCACATCAGTGTGTTTGAAATTTTTTTGTGGCAACTCAAACTGTTTGCAATGCTAATAATTTTAGTGTCAGTACCTCATTTTAATGAATTTGGCGGGCCATGTGGAATAAGCGCCCTCAGTAACGATATCCTACTAATCCATGGACATATGTCATGACCTCAATATACTACATACTAAAAATACTTTTTAATGTACTTCATTGTGCTCTTAGGTTACCACAATAACCATAACGGCCATTCTAAGAGTATTTTGGCGGCCATTTTGAAAAATGCCCCCTAGCTGCCTACATAATTCTCCGTTTGGGCTCCCTTCTACAAATTCAATATTGAGGGCCTTAGGAAGTACAAAAAAAAATCTGGTTGCTTTTGTCCGAGGGTGTCCGCAATCATTTTGTTAAGTACATGACATCTGGTTAAGTGCGGAATAAGATACTTTTACCTGGGCGCAATGAAAGAAGATGCATGTTGTAAGTGACAGCAGGTCCATTTTGATAAGACAAAAATTGATGGCACCTGGTCTCAGGAAAACTAGAGAACAATGGTGCAAGGGGCTCTTCAGCAAAGCAGACCACAAGGCATTAAGTGTAAGTTCAGGACAGCAAGTACAGGTCTGGTTTTACCCAGCTAATGGCTATTGAAAAAATTTCTGTAAAATTCGGATGGCTTCAGCAAAGACCTTAAGTGGACTCTGTTGCTTTAAGATAAGGGGCTATGGTACGATCGCCAATAGCCTTGGTCCCCAGGGAAAAACCCAGATTTTATCGGAAGTGCGCAAAAAAATTTTGGTATCAGAAGCCAGCTAATATTATTTTCTCAATTATTCCCCAGTGAAATCATAGGGTAAAGGACCTTAAATTATAAGGTCTAACTCAATCCCACTTCCATGTAGATTACAGCAGCATTTCATTGACCACATCTCAATGGAGCACCATACGGTTACCAACAGAAAGTCCCAACTTGAGTTAGGCATTGTTTTAGTTAGGTCTTATCAGTCAACCCTCAAATTTTTAACAATGTAACCATATACCCGCTTGGCCTTGCCAAGTCTGAACAATTCACCTGATCTATCTCAAAATACTAAATCAGGGTTCTCAACAGGTGGCCCCGCGAGCCAGATCCGGCCCCGAAGCTTTGGTGGTTGGCCCTTGAACAGTTTTGAAATATACAGCGAAATAGCAAAATAGGGTGCATCTGGACCACGAGCATGACTATTGAGGGTATACGGCCCGCCAGGGCCCCCCCCGCCGAGCAAATATTGGAGCATCCCTGGTTATAAATCTTATTCTTAAATAGGATAACATTTGGCTTATTCTTTTTACATGTGATTAATACACTGGAACATAAAAATATACACATAGGCAATACGCTGAGTTTAAAAAAAGTTGGCATGTACTTTTATGAAACTGTCTTGTATAAATTGAGTGAGGCAGACAAATGGTTGCCCTTTCATTATAGTACTGCATGTTCAGCTGGTAGGTTCTACCATAAGACATGTTATTTGATGGCAGTCATCAAATTTTTTGGGGGGGGTTTTTTGCTGAATCTATCTGGATGGTTGATGTTAATTGTCATGATGGTTAATAAAATTAAATATTGTTTTGTTATCATTACATTTAAAACAAATAAGGCTTTTCCACTGAGCCGGTGATCGAGAGGACTTTTGCGATCGATCGCTATATGTAGACTCACCAGCCACCAGTCATTATATACTTCGCAAACTCTGACCAACATTCACTGTGGTGCTTCCTCAATGACAGCACAACATTCTTCCAATAAATGCGCTTACGTAAGGGTCTATCCGCATGTTGAAATTACTTACTCAGTCCGTTCACTTTCATGAACGGAAATCTCACAATTTCTGTGCGGACACACAAACCAAGGTGACAAGTCATATCATTTAAAGATGGCATGTACCTCAGCATTTAAAAAATCAACTACAACCACTGCCGTAAATGCCTCAAAAAGAAGTATTTCTGTGAGCAGCAGCTCATAAATCATTTCGTTGGAAACTTTTACATCGGAATAAAGGCGCGCATGCGCGTCTAGTATTCAGAAAACGGCTGCACTAGTCTTCAAAAAAGGCGACGTCGCAAAAGTCGATCGATCGCCGCTGGGCTCAGTGTGAAAAAAAAGCCTTAATACTTTTTCAAAAAATTAAAATGCACATGGTGTACTGGAAACAAAGTTGTGCTTTTCAAAAGCAATGTTTAAATGGACCAAATGATGCAAAGCAACTTTTGTTATACCAGAAAGCAAACCTAAAAAAATTATGAAAGCGGCCCACAATAGATTGACAATAAGTGGTCAACGAATACGTTAGAGCAAAAATGACCTTAAGTGACACCTGAATGACTTGTGACCTATCATTAGTTACCCCACAAAGCAAAGCTAGCTGTGAAAAAAATATGGAAAGCGGCCCCACATAGGACCGTGTAATTATGTGGTTAAAAGAATAAGTGTAGAGAAATATAACGACTTTAAGTGACCCCAAATGACCTTGACCTCTTATAGTTATCTTACATAAGCCCCCTTGTCTCAATTATAAGCCTACCAAGAAGTATGAAACTGAATCCATCACTGCACTTTTAAAAAGCAGCCAAAAACTTTTAACCAAAAGTGATACCACATGCACAAGATAGAATGACCCCAAGTGACCCTGAAAATCTTTGACTTCCTCATTCTGTACCCTACATAAACCCCTGTTCAATATATAGCCATTACCAAGCTATGAACTGATCCATCACTGCCACCTAAACCAAGTAGGACAAAATTTAACCAAAAAGGGGTATACCATTAAGTGTGACAACACTCACAAGATGGCTGACAGACCACACCAAATAATGATGCCATAGTCCTTGGACCGATTTCATTGCACAGCCCCAAAAGATTCAGGTCTACATTTGGAAAATCCACACCACCTACAAAAAAAATCAATCCTGGCTACAGGCCTGAACACACTGGAACATTTCCCAGCTTCCCAAAGATGCTGAGATAATAATATTCAGCCTGAGAGCAGATTCAAAATTTGAAATTGAGAACAGAATTATTATTTCGGGTATGGTAGTCTACATTTAAGATTATGATTTTATGTGAGTGGAGATTTGGGGTCAGTGTGCAGAACTTGAATTAGAGCACACAAGTTTCCTTAAAGTACTACTCAAAAAAAATGTGGAACCACTTTTTTTCTACTAATGTTTTCTTTAACAAGATCGGAAGATTTTGTTAAATTGTAAAAAATCAAAATCCTTTATCTTGAAATGGTTTGAAAGGTTTTCAGGCAAAGTAAATTAAGGTCCAAAAGTGGAACATCACTTTTCTTCAAGTGTTTAACATCATTTTCAGTCAGGTAAGCAACATTCAAATATTTACTTACAAAATGTATATTTATTCTCTTCTAACACAGATATCCTTGTTTAAAGCGTTTTGATCTCTTGGTGCAATTTACTGTGAAAACATGCCTCATATGCTTTTTCTTTGAAAAACAAAATATTTTGTTATTTTCTAGAACCAGGTTTTAACAAAAACAGCAACTAATGGCAGCTGTCACAGTGGTATGTCGGATATACTTTTTTTTACGCACAAGACAAATTACATTTTAAACACATTGTATTCCGTTATATAGCAATTCCTAAATGAAATACTTCTAGAAACACCACCAGTACACAAGCCATACTCACACAGATGTTTGAGGATATTACCTCTGTCAGTTCCCAGGAATATTGGATAAGCATATGCCTACAAAACGACTCCCTTGGGAATTCAAACTACGTGCTGTCAAACACAAGTAAAATCACCATGCTATATTTTGGCCGAATCAGGTCGATTATGCAAGCACTACTGGTTGTTGTTTGATTGTACCAATAGACTTTACAAGGCTGGGATTTCCCCTGCGAACGCTGATACTATGAGCTGTTAAATATCCACTCTCCTGGCGCAGTTCAGTCGCCTTCATTCACCAATGTATTTAGAAAAATACACCCCTGGTTTGGGTATGATATATGATACCCAGAGCAGAGTCCTTGGTGGATGAGAGATTACTCATAGTGATGAGTTTTGACCGATTTGATAGGTATTATTAGGGTTATATGAGGCATTAACCAATGAAAGGACCTGGTAAGATAAGCTAAGGTGCATAGATATGTGGTGTATTTTCATTGGTTTCTATAGGTCTTAATGATGTAATGAGCCAATCAGAGATTATGTAAAAAAAGTGCAGACCTGCAGTGCATATTCTCCATTAAATGAATCTGATGCCATCATAGCTTTACTGCCACTTGTTTGGTCGATTGCTGTTTGAAAGGGTAGCAACTATATTTCAATAAAAAAATTACCGGAGCAAAGCGGGCCGAAAAAAAAAAGGGGTAAAATGCAATAACAAAATAAAACTCACACTTTAGCATTAAGATTTCCAAACTAAAAAAAAGCTGCATTTTGAGTGCATTTTTACATTTATTCTGAGATAAAAGGGTTTGTTTGTTTGTTTTATTTGGCCTTGTTCTCAAAAATCTAGATGAACGTTATGAACTCCTCAAAGTTCATTCTCAGCACCTTTGGTGAAATGCCCATATATTTTTTGAAAACAATTGACACATGTGGTCCCAACCAAGGCACGACGATTGGCACGATCCCAATAAGGCAACTCGTTAAGTGCCCATTTACATCCACCCCCCCCCCCCCCCCCCCCCCCACCCCCCCCTGGGAACTTGGTCCAGAGTAATGTTTTGCAAAAAAATTGATGGTGTTCGTTCGAGTCACCGCCGACAGTATTAAAAACTACAATAAAAAGTACCTTTTCACAGGAACCTTACAGAAATGTAGACGGATATCATAGGAACAACAAACAATCGAGCCACTGATGTTGAAATTGATGACAAAAGGTGGCATTTTCAATCGAAAAAACTGTGCACTTAATTGTCACCTGCCGGACGATTGCACAACATTTACAGTTCGGCTCTACAACGTCACAGATAGGATAAGTTTTCTAGTATTGATATTACGTACTGGATTCATATTGTTTTTAGCTGACTTTGAGGATGGTTTAACAAGTTCCCCAAGGGAATGGGCACTTAAAGGATGCATTTGGGGATCATGAAATCGTCTATTTGATAATCGGCCATTTTTGGTTCTGACCTAGATGACCTTGACCCACTCTTGAAAGGAATAACTGTGGAGCACTACTACAAATTACCATTACATGCAAGGGCTATGAAAATGTGTGCACGTATGTGAAAAAGCAGGCAATTATGTTTGGGTTAACATTTCACCACAGACACAGACTGAAAGACACACACACACAAATACTACCAAAGCAATCCTATGTGCCCTCTTGCAGACAACACAAAAAAGGTGTTCTTATAAACTAATGTACCACATAAAGTCATACCTTGCAATCGCTGACTTTCAGCTGACAAAATAATCTTCCCCAATCTTTTGAGGAGCCACTGAAGAGGAAACCTCAAGACATATTTTCATTAAAATAAATTAAACTAGAATTTTGAGGTTCTGGTTTCGCGATCACTATATTCAAATAATATACACTGTGGGCTGCTCCAACAAACTTAACATTTATTATTATTTTTATTATTACCCACACACACAATGCACAACGGATTGCAAGTGGTCATGCCAGCTCTGCTTTTTATGTCCCAGGAATGATCATCGACACCACATGACAACAGGCTTACATAACTCTCTGACGGAGGTGCCGAGCACCCATTTCACACACCTGCACCTTCTACGCAATGGGTTAGGAGCGAGAATAATTCCAAATCACATAACATTGTAATTGTGTTGTGTTATACATGACAATCTCCACCTTATAGAACTATTTGAGTATGAGCAGAACCTGATTCTTGCGGGGCTTGAACTCGGGCAGGCCCATAGCCAGGGACGGACCAATGTGGCGGACTCCCCAAACCCCTAAAAGACCTTAAAAATTTTAAATATATTTTTGATCCGAGAGAGCCCAAAATTTAGAGGTTTTATGCTTTTTTGTCTGAAAAGGATTAAAATTTGATAAAAGTCACTATTGCCAATTCAAAAGCATAACATTTGAGAAATAACTACACTGGTTACTTAAAAGCAGGTAAACAAAGAAACAAACACATATACATAATGAAAAGAGATATAACCATACTATATACTTACGTCATTGACTTTTCGCAGTTTGTTGTTTGAGAGCCTATGATTTCCCTAAAGTAGTTTTCTACTCTGGCCGCAAAAATCCTGAAGAAAGAAGTAAATTAATGATCAAATAACAATGCATACTTTTAAAATATAAATCACTATAAACACATGGGCTCATGTTTCATTATTAGATCTATTAGTGTTCACCCAAAAGAGTAAAAATGTTTGAAATTAGCATAAAAAAAAAAAAACAAAAAAAGAAATAGCTTTAATGAAAGAAAATCTGTGAAGTCTCCTACCTTTTTTCGATGTTCACATTTAGCAAATCACCGATAGTCTTAGTTATCGCAAACAGGAATTTAAGTAATAATTTATTTAAAGAGTAATGATTCATCTAAACGGAATTTTTTATTAACTAATATTATGTATTGATAGTGTATAACTACATGTGAATCTAGTTTTGATTTTGGGGAGTCCACATCATAACTGAAAGAGAAATGATACATTTGTTAAAGTACAATCCTTCAGTTTACTCTACATGTAAATTACATGTAGAACTACTACAAGGCTAGAAAAAAATTTTTTTTCTGGAAGAAAACTAAAATTCCCAGAGAGTCAGAGCAGATTTCTGGGAGCTAATTGCTCCATTACCGTATTTGACCTTTTTAGCGCCCCTCCCCTTATAAGCTCCCCCCTCAGACCATTGGCCGACGTGCAATCATGTCTCATTAAGCGCCCCCTCCATTTCCAGAGGGTCCAGCTCTGTTCTCCACTTTGAGTCCCCATTTTTTACATGCAACTGTATATCTGTGCTCAGTATCTTTCGGCCTATTTCTCAGGCTAATATTTACCTTTTTACAGGTTCTATTTAACACCCGGAACATGATAAATCCACCCCACTATAGCCATGCTGGAGTATATCGAGTATATTGGAGGAAATCGTAGGACTCGTGAAAAATAACAAGATGAATACTTCATGTATTTGCTGTGGTTGCGGATGTCGTCCGAACGGCGTGGTTGTGCGTTAGTCCTGATATAGTATGCTGTTTCGTCATTAAAGGGAAGGGGAGATGATAGAAAAAAGGCATGGCAATTTTAAATTAAAGCACTGTTGAGGCTATCGCTAGAGCCTACAGGGCTGTACCAATGCTAGTTATACGTAAGTAGAATTTTGGTGCAGCCGGCGGTAGTTATTAATGCTTCTAATAGGATTTTGCGGTCAAAATAACTTCCGCAAGTGTACCAAAATTAGCGCCCCTAAAATGAGTGACTTAAGCGCCGGGGGCGCTAAATAGGTCAAATACACTGGTAACTTTGAAAATACCTGCTTTTTATATAAATTAAGCCCCATTGTGTAAGCTACTAAATACACCCGTGACAGTTATTCAACAGAGTTCCTCGTATTTTCATAAATGAAGCCCTGAATTCCTTCCATTTCTATTTTGTTCTTATTTGTCCATGATTACTTCCCTCTGAATGTTCATACTTTGCCTGGAAGGACTCCCTGATTCGCCACTTTTTCTGACATTGATTCCTTTTGGTCAGGTTATTTGTCACCAGCACCAATCCATGTCTCGTGAGGGGTTTTGAAAGGTTTCTTGAGTTGATCTTGGATCACCTATTTTGTTAACCTCTTGTAGTCACACGTTTCTTACGAGTATCTCTTATTTGGCTCATTACATGAGATAACTTTTATTTATCTATTTATTTCAAGTTAAGCTAATTTAGAGGACCAAGAACCGAGAGGTATACAGCGGTTAACCACTCTACTAGGGTAATCCCTCGAACTGACCAGTATGGCTTGGGACACCCATGGGTTACCACCCTACTCTCTCGACCTGACTGTAATATACATATACATGTAATGACTCTCTGTACATGGACTAATGCTTAACATCTCCTCCAGGACGGATATTTCATTGTTTATTTGCCCAAGTCAATGAACCATGGGGAGAGCGGAACTATCCATGTTTAATCAATAGTTCTTATACAAATTAAATCCAGATTTAGTACCCGATTAATCCACTGTAGCCCTACAGGTTTGAACCCGGGACTCCTGAACCAAAGGCAAATATCCTGACCAGTGCCAT
>JAMKCH010045685.1:0-13005 GCA_023653785.1 Ophioderma brevispina | reverse complement strand
CCCATAAAATGACCGTTTGTACAGTGTCTACGGAGAAGGACCCATATTCGCCCCCCACCCCATTCTGTCCCCCATTTGCAAAGGTCTGGTTACGCCACTGTTCTGATCGGACTTGAGTTTGTAGATAAGAATGTGTTGGGAGGAAGTTGAACTTGAAGATGATGATATTATTCCATGGAGTTAAACATGCAGATCTCATGATGGAGACCGTCCCTGACGAGAATACCTCCGCCTCTTCTATGCCGACGGTGAGAGTGATGACACTTATTATTAGGCCGGGTAATTAGGTAGATTATTCTGGATATCACCACCACCACCAAGTAAGGCTTGTGAGTCAGTTCAGATTATCTCGGACCAGAGAGTATGTGGCCGATTGAGTTAAAAATGATAGACAATTAAATCTTAAACAACTACTCAAGTTACTAGAATTACATATTTAAAAAAAAGTCAGCTATGATGATGGAAATACCCAAGCACAAACTAACTCCCTTATACTAAATAATACATTATTATATTGTATTTTTTCATCAAATACAGGATAGTATAACAGGACTATGATTTGTGAAAATGGCGCATTTCGAATGCATGATTTATTCATTTTCAACATGGGGTTGGTACTCACACCTGTACTTCCATGAAGTTGTTGAAACCTGATTGACCCATTTTTTTCAGCCACGATGTGCAGGCCTATATTCGCAGAAATCCTCCTGAAAAGGTCGTAGATTATTGGTGTAAATCTGTAACATGCATAATGCAATCTCTGCAGAAGGTATTGGCTAAATCGCCAGCAGACGATTCATATTCTATATAAATCGTCTTTCATGCAACTAATTACCTTTTGTATACAACTCGCACGATTGCTTTCATAACTCGTTTTTCTTGCAACTCGCACATTCGTTTTCCGCCATGCAGCGGAACGGCAAGTTTAAAAGACTGACTGCTGATTGGTGACCGGCGAGAAGCTGGTTGGCGACAGAGAGATTTCGCAAAATGTGCTGCCTGATGTATGTCCATTAAACGCCCACTTATGAATTACAAAATTTAAAGATACTCCTGATTATTGTGTGATCTCGGTGATAGTCTTTCAAATGTGTTTTCACGTCAGATGCCTATACATAGGCCTACACCACCAGCTGACAATCAACCACACAGCGATGGAAGGAAAACACATCAACTGAAGTCGTGCCGATGAAATTGAACCTGTATTGAACCACCATTGTTTCAGCTATTGGTTCCACCGCTAGACGTGCTTCGTTTAATAATGGTCCCATGATATAAAGTTTATATCCCTCTGGTAGCTATAAGCTAGTTAGGGCACAAGTGGAAGAGAAAGAAGCCTTTTTTCGGCTTTGGTGAAAAACCAAGCTTTTCGTCGGTTATTGTGAAGTTGCGAAATGTGAGTTATGGAAAGGGAACTGATTTTGTGTAAATTGGCAAAGGCAGGTTATGTGGATAAGGACAAAAGCGAGTTCTTTTTTAAGGGCAAAAGGCGAGTTGTGTGCAAGGGCCAATGAGGATTTGTAAATAGGATTGAACGAGACGAGTTATTGTAAGTGTGAAAGGAAAGTTATTTGTATGGATGAAAGCTGAGTTTATTGTCAAGGAGGTGAAAGGAAGTTATTGATATGTATAAAGACAACGTTTAGATCGTGCAATTTAAAAAATTATGTCAATGGTGGCAATGCGACCATAACCAACTATCATAAATATTATGCGAAATGAGTGTGATTACAACCACTGAACCCACCCAAACACATACCTAACGATAAAGCTAAAATGCGTATTTCTCCTAAAAATCGATCATGTGCAATTAGAATTGGGATCCCAGATTGTACTTAGCTGGCAGAGCCACGTTTATGTCCGTCATGAGAAATAGTGGCCACTCGAGAAATAACACAACTTCTAATTGACTTGCCTGAAACCAATAAAACAACCAATGGACGAGCGTAGACACACGTACCTGACATAGATGGCGCTATTCTCCTCGGCAATTTTCACATGGAGGCCGTTTCTTCCAGTCCAGGTCTCCTCCAAGCAGCCGTGAATTATTATCGATATCTCCGATAATAATTATTCTAATTCAAAATTCCTTCGTTGTGACACTTAGACATTTTTGAGCTTATAAACCATTCACAGGTATAGTTTACTTAGCCATTACCAATGCAACCGTGGTAAAAATCTCAAATTTTTGAAAATTTGGGGCGCTCTTCAAAAAATTGTGCTATTATTTATTGCCTTAAAAACAAGTTGTTCAAATTTATATTCAAACCAAATAAAATTACTCTCTCCGCTGTGAGCCCTTTGACCAGCTGACTTGGTTTCTTGAAAATACATGGGTTTCAACCCCTTACAACTCTATACAACCCGCATTTGTCCCTACCATAACTTCCCACCGCCTTTTCCCCGTACACAAAGCTCAACAACTCCGCCTTTTGGCATACGCGTAGCCAGTGGCGGAGGGAGCCCGGGAGGGAGCACACGCACCCCTGTCTGGTCTAGAAGAGAAAGGAGAAAAGAAGAGAGGTGCATTGAATAGTACAACAACTCGCCTCTATCATCCCTGTACACAACTTACACAAACTCGCCTCTATCCCTATCCCTTTACACAACTCACCTCTATCCTGTCACAACTCGCACAACGCGGCTCTATCCTGTACATCAACTCACCTCTATCCTGTACCAACTCACCTCTATCCTCATAGGCGTGCCGGCCCGGAATTTTATTTAGGGGGGGGGGGGCTTGACTAAAGATGTTCGAACAATGAGATCCGGAGGACTAACGGTGTGGTCCAGGGGCCCTCTTAGGGCTCTGATGTTTTGGAGGGTTTTCAAGACCTGAAAACGCACTTTCCTTGCGTCTTCTCTTCCTCCGACACTTTTTGATCCGCATTTGCATGAAAAAATCAAATCAATGTACCTGTTCCTCTTCTTTTTATTCTTCTTTTCTTCTTTTTCCCTTCTTCCTTCCTCTTTCTTCCTTCCTTTTTTCTTGAAACTTTGAGGGGGTCTTTAGCCCCCAAGCCCCCCCCCCGGGTACGCCAGTGATCCTTTATCACACTCCCCCCCCTCTTTCTCCCGTACACAACTCCTCACCTCTATCCTGTACATAACTTACCTCTATCCTGTACACAACAACTCGCCTCTTTCCCTGTACACACTCACCTCTATCCTTTACACACTCACCTCTATCTGTACACAACTCACCCTATCCTGTACCAGACTCACCTCTATCCCACCTCTACCTGTCAACACCTCACCATCTATCCTGTACACGTACCTCTATCCTTACACAACCCACCTCTATCCTGTACATAACTTACCTCTATCCTGTACACAACTCATCTCTATCCTGTACACAACAACTCACCTCTTTCCCTGTACACAACTCACCTCTTTCCTTTTTTTTTTTTTTTTCCCTGTACACACCTCGCGCCCTCTTCCTGTACAAACTCCCACCTCTCTCCTGACACAACTCCCCCCCTGTCTATCCCTGTAAACAACTCACCTCTAGTCCTGTACACAACTCCCCTCTATCCTGTACACAACAACTCGCCTGCTTATCCCTGTACACAACCCCCCTCTATCCTTTCCCCCCCTCCACCCCCTCACAACCTCTATCCTGTACCCCACTCTACCTCTATCCTTTCCCCACTCACCGTCTATCCTTGTACATACACCACCGTCGCACTCTTTCCCCGTACAACGAACTCCCCTCTATCCTGTCACAACACTCGCCACGCCTCTTTCCCGTATACAACTCACCTCTATCCTGTACACAACCTCACCTCTACCTTTACGCCACTCGTCATTCGAATTATCGATAACTCGCCTGTTGCCCTTTACAGCATATGCAAGCTGATTGAAACCACAACCCACCCCGATAAACAACATTTTTTCTCTCTTCTTGATAAACATATTTTTTCTCCTGATAAACTTATGTTTATCAGATAGAATTTATGTTTTTCTCTTGATAAACTCAAGTTTTTCATGTAGATAAGTCATATTTTTTATTTGTTTTGAAAAACTCATGTTTTGTTTCCTTATGATAAACTTATCTGGATAAGCTTAGTTTTTTCTAGATGAACCACAGACGGTCAATATACCCGCATTTTTCTTATGAGAAAAAAAAACAGGGGTTTATCTATAATCGATATACAAGTTTAACTGAATATTTACCTAGAAAAACTTAGTTTATTATCTCACAAAAAAATATAGTTAATCCTAAACAAAAACCCTGTTATTCTAGATCAAGCATATTTATTTTATCGATTGAAAACTGTGTTGACAAACGATATAGTTTTTTCTCTCTAGAGAAAAACAAAGGGTTTCACAAAATACAGAGTTTCGAAAAACTCGGTTTTTCTCTTGGTAAAACTTACGGTGTTTTTTCCTCTTGATATCAATTAGATAAGCATTTCCTATTTCCCTCTTGATAACCTAGAGTTTATCTAGATAACTTAGTTTTTCAGATTGAACTCCGCTTCATTTTTTGCTATGATCGAGTAATATCGTGTTTTATCAAATCGATAACAAAGTTTTTGAAAAACCCCTACGTTTTTCTCGGATAAACTAGGTTTAGCTAGAAAAAAACCCCTAGTTATCAAGAGAAAAATATAGTTTATCAGTGAAAAACATAGTTTATCTAGAAAAACAGGTTGTATTAAGAGAAAACTGTTTACTAGAAAAACTAGTTTATCAGAAGAAAAACTAGGTTTTCTCTAGAACGCATAAATTATCAAGATTTTTCTCTTTATAAATAACTCAAGTCTATCAGTTAGATAAGCAGGGCTTTTTGAAAACAAAAATATGTTTTTTTTTTTTCTCTTGATAAACTGGATTTTATCTAGAGAAACTAAGTTTTTTTTTCTATATAAACCTCAGGTTTTTCTATGGAGAAAACCCATGTTTTCCCAATCATATCAAAGTTTTAAAAACTATGCCTGTTCCTCTCGATAACTACGGTTATCTAGAAAAAAACTTAGTTTATTTATCAAGAGAAAAACTGTGTTTATTAATTTATTATATAATATAAAATCCAGAAAAACATAGTTTATCCAGAGAAAAAAAAGTTTTATCAAGAGAAAACTATATTTATCTAGAGAAAACTTAGTTTATCAAGAGGAAAAACTATGTTTATATAGAAAAACATAGTTTATCAAGATAGAAAAACTGTTTATCTGGAAACCCGTGTTTATCTAGATCAACATATTTTATTGATTGAAAAACTGTTTGTCTAGAAAAACATAGTTTTTCGAGAGAAAAACTGTTTGTCTAGAAAAACATAGTTTTTCGAGAGAAAAACTGTTTATCTAGAAAAACAGTTTATCAAGATAGTAAAAATATATTTATCTAGAAAAAAAATAAGTTTATCATGAGGAAACCTGTGTTTATCTTGAGAAACTTATTTTTTTCTTGATAAACTAAGTTTATCTTGATAAACATAGTTTTTCTCTGTGATAAACTATAAGTTCAATATCTAGATAAGCATATTCTCTGTTCTCTTTTTCATTTGATAAACTTAGTTTATCATTGATAAAGTTTATCAAATGAAAAAGAGAAAAACTATGTTTATCAAGAGAAAAAGTATGTTTATCTAGATAAACATCAAGAGAAAAAGTATGTTATCTAGATAACATAGTTTATCGGGGTTGTGGCTCAATCGGCTTGCCATAAACGCGCTCATATCCAATCCGAGTTTTCCTGAACTAGCGTAGTTTGTCCAGTTTGCCTGCAGCAATCAGTGTTTTCAACCTGCCCTTGGCGGACCAAGGCACACGAGTTTTAGTGTCAAAGGTCAACAGCTGATTTGAGCAGTGGGCTGGCCAAACTTCAAGTGAGTTGACTTGCAGTGCACCTATTTTGGTTCGAGAGAAATGTTAGAATGACAAACTTTGCACTTTGCTGTTTGCTGTGAAAGGCAAAGCATCGCACGTTTCAGACCTTACTTTTCTGTCTTTGTTGCCGAGCTAGTGTTGGCATCACCCTACCAAGATGAGGGTTTTGCTAGCATTGGCGCTGACACTTGTCATGCTTTCAGAACAGTGTTTTGGACAAGTGGGGGATATTTTCTCCGGGGGAGCTGGGGAAATCACGGGTGATGGAAACGGGGCAGAATTACCACCGACTGAACTCCCCGAAGAAAGGTAAGAGTTAAAAACTAAAAAATACACATTCTTTCAAACTCAATTATAAAAAGTTATTTCAAATGACAAATTAATACTATTATTAAATTAGTCTGGGACTTGACAGGCTATTATTTTGCTTTACTTTCCAGTACTCTTCCACATCATTATTTTTCATGTACCCAGGCCTAGTAGGCCCTATAATGTATGTTATGACATGATTATGATTGTGGATGTAAATAAATATGTTAACTTTTTTGACAAATCTGAATGATCAAAGCCCCGGGAGATCACTCAACTAGTGAAACTGTAGAATATATGTGCTGGTATGCGTGACCATTTTTTTTAATTAAACATCCCCTATTCGGCCCTAAATGAGTTGCCCTATCAGCAAAACTCATAAACAAGTTTTGGTCATGAAAAATACTGATAAAATGTACCCTCTTTTGGACCTTTATGATTTTTTGAAAAAGTTGACCACTTTAGAAAAACGATTGACCCTTTTTATTGAAATTCAGCGTTTTCAACGACAACGTGTTACACGCGCGTTACTTGCCTTAAAGCTTTTTTACATTTTTTTTTGGTGTCATTCACATTACAGTCCCTTTTATGAGTACCCCTCACCCCAAAACATTCTTTTTTGGGAGTAACACTCATATCAGGTGAGAGTATGGTGCTGATATGTTCAAAAAGTCCAAAAAGGACATTTTTTTTGGGGGGGGGGGGTTAAGTCACTTTTCAAACTCCTGCACCCCCACCCCCCCAAAAAAAATAATCTGTTTATGGCCCTGCTAAGGTCCAAAGTGGCTTTTTTTTAAAGCTATGCATAGGCCCTACGTAACTGGACTCCTTGAAAAGAGCAAATACAGTCCCACATAAAAATAGGTGCTGCCCCAATTGCAAGATGCAGTTTATGTCTCATCTTTTGTTTTCAGTGGCTGTTATTATTAATGCTGAATGTAAAGCGAGACCTTTTCTATTTTAAAAAATATCTATTTCCCTATATCGAAAAAAAACTATTTTTTTTTTTTTTTTTTTTTTTTTTTTTTTTTTAAAGTACTTTGTTTTTTTACATTTTGATTTATATTTCACTCTGTTATAGGAAAATATATTTGCCAACACACTGAACACAGAACTATCTAATTCTATTCAATATTTATAGTACGATTGTAATTGGTACTTCACTGTTTCTGGAATCCCTCTTCCCTAAAAACTTAAACACGGTATAGCATTGTAATTCGAGACAATCGAAACATGTAGAAATGCCTTTTTTTAACTTATAATCAGGAATAAGTGTTATACATTCCTATAACTCTTTAATCTAGAAACAACACACCAACTAGTGGAAAAAAACAAGTACATGTATTTGAATAAATTTTTCATACCGTCGCCCCGTACATAGATATACAGCGATGGCATCTCAAAATCTACACTAAACAGCTTCTTGTGGTTTGAACACAGTTACAGAATAAACAAAATATAAGTAATATTGGGTTGAGTTCAAGGATTACGGTCATGGTCACAATATCATGCCTTAAAAATCTCGGATATTGACTAGAAAGGCTTTTTGATCTCCAGTCGGAATTTCGATACACACGTATCTAAATTACAGAATTCAGATAAAAGGTACTGCATTGTCTTTAACACACGGAGTTCAAGCCAACCACTTGCCAGGTTATGTTAGCAAATCCACTGTCCAATAACAAAAAATAATCAAAATAGAATTTTTATGATTTTTCGATGTTCCAGATCAGCAAATCGCGCTTGTCCCTTGAAACCAGGATTATAATCAGGTGAGGCAATACTTGAGTCAGTATGGTACCACCATTTTTAAATGGAGCAAAATTAAGAGGTTTGACGGTAAATATCAGAATTCAATGATATTTCTACAGTTCTGAGTTAAGAATCTGAAATAAAAAATGGGGGTCACGGATTTTGTTTGAGCCAAAAAGCCCAAAACAAACAGGGCTAAGGTGCTTCTGAAGAAGCACTTATGTCAAGCCATGCATTGTTCTTATTGACCTTTGACCACCACCTAGTGAACGTGTTAATTTGAGCGGAGCGTTAATTTGAGTAAGTAAGGCAGATGATGTAATTTATTGATTTTCAAAGAATGCCCCGTTTATATCCGTGTATGTTGAATTTGATAAGCTGTGTACACCCCATATGACTCTCGGGTCAGTGGTAATGTTTTTTCTGAACCAAACATGTGGGTTTGATCATATAATAAGTTAGAATTTTCCTTTTTTATTTTTTTGAGTATTTTCAAAGAATACCCTTTAATCAGCCAACACATTGTCTTTAACCCCACTGGTACACTCTATAGAGGTTCTGCGAATTTAAGTGAATCATAGCATTAATTGAGACCACAGCAGCAATTTATAGATATTGAGAAGAATGCCCCTTTTAAAATAAACAACATAAAAACAATAGTGGCCTACATGACATTTGACAATGTGGTTAAACCCTTATGGATATTGGGTCAGTGGTTCTTCAGACCAACTTTGGGTGATCATAGCAATTAATTTGAGGCCAGAAAATGGAATTTATAGATTTTCCAAGAATGCCCCTTTAAACGGCACACATAAACTTTGTCCAATTTGTTTACACCATATATGATGCTTGGTCCAGTGATTCTTCAAAACAAGTTTTGGTGAAATCGGCCTAAGCGTTTGTTAGACGAAAGCATTTTAAGCGGAGCATTTGGAAAAGTAAAGAAAGAAAGACCGGCATAGGAGCCACAATATGTCAGCTGTGCTTCGCACGCTCACATAAAAAGGCATGTGTCGCTTTTTGAACACACAAGTTATAAGGGAAAAGTAAAAAATTGATGTTAGGATTGCCTACAAAATAAAAAAAACTACTTGTATAATTTTCTGATTTCTAATATGTTGAGGTTCCGATGTCGTTCTAATAATTTTAAAGAAAAATGGGATCACCAACTTACCTTTCACCATTAAATTGATAAACAACTCAATTTGAGTATTTTAACAATTTGGGCACCTCGTTGGGCTGTGCAAGAGAAGTTTGCGACAACATTTGGTACGCAGCAAAGCAGTGAATGCGTGCATAGAGAGAGCCTGAACGTGGGCGTAGAGGATGCACCATTTACGCGATTTGTTTTAATTCTTTGAGCAAATGAATGCAAACAAAACGCACAGAAATCCACAGTATCTGCCCGTGGAACCTTCACACCTCAAAATGCAAATTATTTCTTTTGCCGCCGGCAGTGGGTGCTAAATTGAATGCTCAAAGATTAAAACAGCTTGCGTGTAAACAGATCACATGTCAAACCGCTTATAGGGGAAAATGGTCACAAGTAGCTCATGTTTAATTAAGGGCAACTCCATAGTTGGTAACCCACGCTTTAGAAAGGGTGAGTTATAAAAATTCTGAAAATTGGTAAAAGGGTGGGTTACTGGATTTCATTGGTATAAAGGGTGCTTTTGTAAAAAGGGTGGGTCCAGAAATAAAAGGGTGGGTTTTGATGGTTAATAAAATACAATGCCTGTCTGTGGAGTTATGTTTGCCATGATGTGGAAAAAATCAAAACATCCATACATTGCCATGAAGTTACAAAATGTTGGTCGTAACTGTTTTGTGCAGACATGTTAAGACAGGGGTAGAATGACTTTCAAAACCAATGATTACATTAAAGATGCTGGATGTAGTTCAGAACCCACTGCACATGTGTCACAGTCCATAAAGTAAAAGGGTGGGTTATTGAGTTAAGTATAAAGGGTGTTTTTCATAAAAAGGGTTGGTTGAAAATAAAAAGGTTGGGTTAAAAACACCACTGCCAACTATGAACTCGGAAATTCCTGAAGAGGGCGCCCTCAATTTTCAAACAAACCATGTTTTTTGCATATGCATAATACTTGTCCATATACTAATCACTGTGTGAAATAGGTAAGCTCAAAACAAATTTTTAGTCCTCAGAAAATCACATAAATTTCTGGATCCAGAATTTTTGTTATGCACAGAATCCTATGGCACTGTTAAACTATACATAACTGTTTACTGCATCAAAACGAAAAATCCGATTCATCTCAAACTTTAGAATTGGTTGACTACCTTTTGTTCTAGTTGACTATTTTTAATTAATACACAAAGAAATTATATATTTCAAAATCTCTGAGTCAGCCTTTAAATGGGAAATAATAGTACATCAACAGTACATGCCAGTTGTAGTATTTGAAACCAATTGGTTTTGTGGGGTAGAAGAGTTGTTTTGTGAACAAACAAACATTTCATGTATTTCGTACTTTCAAAACATGTTGATATGAAACTTAACATTTATAAACAAAGCTGTCAATTCGGGTTTTTTTTCGCATATGAGATGTCAGAGTAAAAACACACTGGCAATTCATTACTACAAGGAATTCGAATCTACTCAATACTCATGATTCAAGAATTCATGTTTCTGTTTTGCTTGAAGAAATAGGTCAAGCTCAGCGCTTTACTTAGACCTAATGTGGATTTAAAGTCGAGATATAATAAATTTGTGGAAAAAATGGGAATAACATGCTCAAAGTCTCACACAAAGTCTAATTTCAATATAGGGTTTTGGACCCCCATAAGTGGACAAAAATTGCTGGATGTGCCATCTGAGTCTTAGTCTGACCCAAGTCTCTTTTTCTAGAAAATAAATGCTCCCCATCCAGGATTTGACCCCGGAAGTTGCTAATATAAAAAATCACTTTTTGTGTTGCCCGAACTTAGTCACTTTTCTCTCTGTCTGTCTGTCTGTCTAGGTGTAAAAACAAAGCAAGTTATTGCCATGTCTGCCTGACTGTGTAAAACAATTGTAAGCAAGTTGTTGCTAGATCTACAAAGTTCATGGTGAAAAGATTTGGCGGGGGTAGGAGGTACATGTGTGTTCTCAACCTGATTTTATTTTGGCCACAAATATAGTAATTATCTGATTTGCATGTTATAATTTACTCATATTCAAGAAAGCTTGTGAGTGAGTAACCCGGAGATCTGTTAGGTGTACGATAATGTAACTGGGTCGAAGGAATTGGGTTTATAAGTTCTCTACCTGATTAGATTTTGGGCTTATTAAAATATGCAGATAAGGTATGCAAATGAGCTAATTAAATATACATAATGTTGTATTGGGTTGCCTATCCATTATCCCTAAAGGGACATTCAGAGATTTTATGGGAAGGAGTGGCAAGGGAACTCAATTTTTACAAGGAGGTGAATTTTTTGCTTGCACGCATTGCTGACAGTTGCCTAGTTAACAAAAGCCTTATAAAACTGTAGCAGTTTTAGTTTTGATTGTCCGGATACAGAATTGGCCTATGGGGAACTGACATACAAAAATATACATAAAATTAAAACAGAATCTTATACTATAATCTGTTGGAATCTTCAACATAAGTTTGTTTCGTGGACTTTTGTAGAACTAGAGGATAGACAGAAGAGGACATGCTGTGATCACCCCTGGATCACTTCAATTCTAAATAAGTTAGTCCATTACATTGTAAAAGAGCAAGATAACAATGAAACAAAAATGACAAGTCCCCACCACATATGAAGCTGAAGGTGAGCAAAACTGTAAGACTCTTTGCAAGGGACTTAATCACAGTAGGCCTAGATAATTTAATTTACTGAGGAATAAAGACCATCACAACAAGCTACAACACACATCACATATAGTAGGCATATCATTATTTGTTAAATTTGTAGAATTTGGACAAGGAGGTTTGAAGGACAAATTGACTCAAGAAACTGTGTTACAAATTTGATATGTCAGAGGTTCTGTTCAAGAATTTGACATGTAGCCTAGTTGTAAAGTTGCTCATAACTATAGTAATTTTTTATACTCTGTACAAACATGTTTGTGAAGGAATTTTAAACCTAAGTTACGAACATGTTTGTGAAGGAATTTTAAACCCGACTAACTCACAGACTGACCCACATGTAGTTTTGGCTATCCATTGTTTTGTGTGTTCACATCACTTCAGAAGCACAGTCCCTGTTCTCTAGTGGAAAAACTTTTGGCACATAAGTGAGAGCGACCGGGTTTGAGATGCCAAAATGTACGCCGGTTAGTTTGAGTAGTTATCATTATATTGGTGTGAAAATTGTGAAATGACTGATGATACTGATTTAATATGTGATGTGATCTGGGAATAACTTTTGATATGTGTATCATAGAAGAAAGAAGTAAAAAGTTATGGAAACTTTATATTTCAAACTTTGCAATGAGAGTCAAAACTCAAAAGATAAATTTTTCACCATGTGGCGGGTTTTCCCAGATCGCATCACATATTAGGATTCACAATGACCATAGAAATTTGGTATTTCAATTCATGCAACTTTTTATTCCCTAAAGAGACACTTTGTTTGGGTTTGTTACCTTGTTGGGCAATTTTAGCCCTGAAAGGCAGCTATGACCATCATTTTATATTGGGGTTAACCCCCCCCCCCATTTAGTCCAGGCATTTAGTAAAATCTCCACCACCTGTCCCAAGTGCCCTTTTCCATAAGTAAGATGCAATCCCATCAAGAGTTGATCTCATAAGTTACCATTTTTTAAGTACAAATCAAAACTCAATAATACTTAAGATAGGATTATCGGCTACGGCTTCGTGCCCAGATCTTGTTGAAATTCTCATGAAATGTTGGTAATGGTGAAAGAAACATGTGTGCCAAATTTTAATTTTTTTCCAAAAAGGCGTTTTAGAGATATGTCACATAATGTGTTTTCAATTCCCATAGACTTTGTACATGGGCTGATTTTGGCAGTATAGAAAATGACCAAAATGGGGCAATTTTGTGAAAAACTACACATTTTATTTCAATTATTTCCCCAAGTAATTGATGAGTTATAAGATTGGTGTTTATTTTTAATGGTTAAAGAAATATCAAAAAT
>JAMKCH010045684.1:0-12203 GCA_023653785.1 Ophioderma brevispina | reverse complement strand
TTATGAGAAAATATACATATGAGCAGTTGATCTGACACATGGTGCAGCTTGTAACAAAAAAGGCCCACATAAATTTTTTCTGAACCATTTATGATACTTGGCTGGGGCTGTCTGTACTGTATTTTGCGAAACGAAGCGGCCCATTGGTTACTTTCACGCTGTATTCCGTCATAGTCATGCATAACGTCCATAATGAAATAAAGCGTGAACCCAAGGGCGTTTCGTTCGCAGAAATATACAGCAAGCCTGTTACAACACCATCAATTTATCAAATGCCAGTGCGCGAATCTACTGATATGAGGGGATCGCCGCAAATGTGACCAGTAAATAAAACTCACGACCTGTCTAATGTTTACAATTACAAGAATTAGTCTGACAGGGTTCATTCAATAGGGTAAAATCAATGTACGATGGTTATTGTGATAAGTTCTAAGCCTATGGTAGAAAGAGATTGCTACAAGTTCAAATTTGCACTCTCTTACAGTTTCATTCTTCAAATGAAACATCCAGAAGTTCTAAGTGTATATCCTGTTCTCTTTTTTAAATTGCAGGTAAGTCAAACATTGAGAGGTTTGCCGGACCTATGAAGCAATTAAGAGAGAAATTAAAAGTTGAGGGTTCCTTTTCATCTTTGGGAAGAGAATAATAGTAGACACGGCTGCGCAAATCGGGTTGAATAGCTGGAGTTTACCAGATTTGACGCCCAAGCACTGATGGATTGCAGCCATGGCTACCATAAACTTATGGACTGCGGCATTGTCGTGATGGAACAGAGCACCCCGCCAGTGTCAGCTTCCTCTCCTCAAACTTTAATTTTCTCGTTAATTGCTTTCAGTTAGGTGCGGCACAAACTCTCAAGTTGTTACCTGCAAGTTACAAATTAGGAACAGATATACACATGAAAACTTCTGAAATTTTCATTTTGAAGAATGATGAAACGTTAGCCAGTGTAAATTTGACGTGTGCATATCTCTTTGTCTACCTTAGGCTTAGAACTTATTAATCACCCCTCGTTTGGCACTGATAGAGGTTTTATACGGTAAATACAAGGTTTTAGTAATAAGCGCATGAAAAATGAAAAAGTTCACCATAAATAATGTGTAAAGGTCACTATTTGGTTTGGTGAACTTCGCGCCATTTACTGTTCAAATTAAAGGTTTTTGTCGCCCCCGAAATGAGTAGGCTGAATATGCGATTCCTGGGTTCGTTCTTCGAAAGTCAATTTGGTCGTATTGCATAATACTAATATTGTTTAGAGGCATTTTCATAACCACTAACTATGGTTTCGAGGTAATCTGTGAATTAAAGTTACATGCAATAATGAATTATATGTGTGCATGTGGATGAAGTCCGGGATATATCACTTGTGGATAAGAGATATATGCTTATTACGCCAGGTAGAGGCTGGATAAGAGCGGGATGCACATTTTTTTCATTTTTTTTTTTCTCTCTTTCAGTCGGCTTGCAGCATTTATTTCATTTTTAAATACAATTAATTCAATCATTTCATAACCTGACATTGTTATGATATACATGGTACATACAAAACACCGTGTTTTACTCCAATATTGTCCCTAACAATACTATCTTTTATATATTGTCATGGTTCGTATATAATATCGGTCACATGTTTAACTTGTTCACATCTTTCAGTTTATTGCACATTATTGACATGTTATTCTACCAAGTCACACGGATCTTCATCTACTCTTTCTCTTACGTATCAACAATCCATTGAAACACACAGTGCGAAAATCTTATTATATCGTTACATGAAAACTGTCTTATGCTTTTTTTCACCGAAACATGTACCATAATTTTAATAATGAGATGATTAATTCTCTTCCAATGTTTTTTAAAAAAACAAACACCTTGTAAAATAAGACCAAGATCTAATTATTATTCCTAGTTTAATTCATGTAACAAAAATATGACAGTAGGGTAGTTTTCCATTAATTGTATTCTCACACCATTTTTGCATTGCTCAATAACCTTATTATCCAAATTGTTGTTTTTGATATTCGCTTTAGAATATCCAAATAGAAGATATGTATATCGTGTTACTTTCAATTTGGGAACCCTAATTATTTTATTAACAATTGTTGTTAAACTCTTTCCTATTAACTGCACTTGTTTCAGTAAAGAAAAAGTGCTCTATGATCGTTTTTTGCTGTCTACACAGTTTCTGAATTTGCGTTCCAATCTTATATAACAAAAATATTAATTTGTAGGATAATATTGCTGACTATTTTCCATTTTAAACGTTTTTCATTTTGGTTTTTTATATAAAATAATAAAATTAAAAAAAAAAAAAAAACACATTCAAATTATGATTTTGGAACTTTTATTTCCCAAAAGTGTTCAACTAATTGGTTCTAAACAATTAGTTTGAAACCATAAATTGCGTAATGAGTTTCGCTGTACATTTCTCAATTGGAAAGTAGGCGAAATGAAACGTAAAACCAATTTGATGATTCACCACTAGTGTTTTTCTTTTTTCTTTTCCAGTCTCTTGGTATTGCCGATTGTAAGATACAATATTCTATTATGGAAACTACCCGTCTGTTTAATTCTAGTACTAATCCTACATCGATAATAGTACGTTTTTTTTTTTTTTAACATACTTGAAATATGTATGAAAACCTTTGCTTTGATCCATTCTTTAAAATAAAGGGTCTTACCCTGATTGTATCCATTGCGTGTATTCCAAGAACTTCTTTTACTAGTGATTTGTCTGATATCAACTTTGCTCATCACAGATTTGTTGAAAGCACTAATTTTAATCAAATTATGATAAAATCCCTAAAGGGAACATTTATCAATTGTTTTTGGATAGCACACTTCATTAAGGCTTTCATAGATGCTATTACATTGTAATAGTCAAAGTTTAAAATGTTTAATTGAAAATTCAAACTAATGGAATTTTTCCATGTGCTTCTAAATTATGGTTAGACCGTTTTTTTATCCATTGACACCTTTAACGGACCATGATATAAAACGATGGTAGATGAACCATGTTCATGGCCTCCTTTCATTACTCTGCAAATAATAGTTGTTTTAAACCTTTGCACTAGTACTTCATACAAATTAAAGAATGTTGAAATTCAGGTTGTTTATAACATCATCCGGACTATCTATTATGTGGCAATTAAATGAGATTGAGAAGACAACAAGCACTTTACAATCAATATTTACCTATGGTATTGTAATGTGTCTCTTAGTTTCCAAAATTTTATAATATTTGTTTATTTATTAATCTTGATGTCCCCCACCATTTTGTTCCAGTTACTGGCAGATTTGAAACTACAAAAGTTCACGCCCAAAGACTTGACGGTATTTTTCCGGAAAGAATTCCATTCAAGTTGTATGATGGTGTTTTGACGATATGTATTGGAACCAACCAATGCCTCTGTTTTGTGTATTTGTTTTAAGCCTGACAAATAACGAAAATGCATTTAACAGATTTATAACTGTCTCAATATCTTTTTTCCTCAGTAACACAAAAAAGTTGTGATGTCATCTGCATACAATGATATTCGAGCTTCATTTCTTGAATAACCTTCTAATGAAGTGTTTAGCCTTTAATTCTTATTAGATTGCCTAATTACAAGCCAAGTTTTCGATTGCAATTATAAACAGCAAGGCAGATAACGGACTGGCGTGCCTAACTCCCTTTCCGGTTCTAATTGGAAGAGAAAAGAATGGAACATATGCCATTTTGTATCAAACAGCTTGATGAAATCAGTTGTTAAATTGTTTTAACCATTTAATGAA
Source organism: Ophioderma brevispina (assembly GCA_023653785.1). Lineage (NCBI taxonomy): Eukaryota > Metazoa > Echinodermata > Ophiuroidea > Amphilepidida > Ophiodermatidae > Ophioderma > Ophioderma brevispina. Next base: position 8,429 of record JAMKCH010045684.1, on the reverse strand, counting down.
ATCGCTACCAAAATTATGGTTTTTAAAAACTCACGTGAATTAAATAAACATCTGTTAATATATCAAAGGCTCTTTGCTAAAATCTAAGAATAACATAGCGCCAGGAATATTTCTTCTTTTCGGTATATCTTGAAGTATGTCTTCGATCATCTAGCGTTTTCACAATGTACCTACCGTTGATATTAACCAGACTGGTCAGGATTGATTATTGAAGAGATAACTTTTTGAACCAGCTAGATAACGCTTTGGTGCTATTTACAATCAACATGCTAATGTAATCGGTCTCCAATGTGTTAGGTTATCTCGAGGTAAGTCTTTCCCTTTCTGAAGTATGTTCAATCCTTTTTTGTAGACTTGAAGCCATTTTCTTCGTTCTCCAAAACCCCTCATTCGAATGAGGTTGACGACTAGTTTATTTATCCACAGCCAAAATCTTTGTAAAAATTCTACTGTTAGTCCATCATGACCAGGACTTTTATTGTTTTGCAAATTTTGATAGTGCAGTTTTACATTCGTCGATTGAGTTTTCCTTCACACGCATTTCTTTCTACTTCCGTCAATTTCTTAACCTCCGTATCATCTATGAATGTTATACAATGTTGAAATGAAACTTCTTCCTTCTTTATATAATTGTGTATGTAATACTTAATTGTTCATTTAATAGATCATCTTGATCTGTTACCATTTTTGTCCCATCTTCAGTCCTTAGACTGTATAGTTTGTACTGCATTTCTTTTTTACAGATTCAGGAAACAATATTTTGTATTTCTTTCACCCTCTTGAAATCCATTTTTTCTTTGGATCTATTTTGGCACCAAGCTGTAATTTATTCCGAGGTGCTATCTCTAGATTTAATTTAGCTTGAGATATTTACATGATTTTCTTTTGGATCTTCTCAATTAACTTTTTTATATCTCTTCCAGTTTATATTTCTAAAGCTTGTAGGGTTTCCCAATTCTTGTGGTGTGTTTGTCTTTTACAGTATGATACAGTGCAACTTCTGATTTCAATTTTAATGAAGTCCCAAGCATTCTATTAGTGAGTAAGTTTCTGTATTCGTTATATGTTTTATTCAATCAAGCTTATCAGAATGTTCTACTAGTTCTCATCTTGTAATAAACTGTTATTAAATTTCCATACACCATTACCTTTTTTTTTCTTTGCAACACTACTGATATGTTTCATTTTTACAGCCAAATGATCGGACCTGTGCTGTTGAAAATGCTAATATCAAAATAGTGTTTCATCAATATTTGGTATAAACCAGTAATCCATGTTGACTTACACTTGGGTTATTCGTGCCCTGTGAATCTTTTTCATGGGGAGTTTGAACCTCCATAAATCACTATAAGATCATTGTTTTCTAGAATGAATTTCAGTAATGTCTTTGTTTAACAGGTTCTTGTTTGTCTAAATCAATAGTTAAATCGCCACCAGCTAATTTAACCATCAGAACCATAGCATTATAACGAGTTTAAAAAACATTTAAAAAATATCATTTTTGCTTTTTCAAGATTTGGAGCTATAAGTCAAAATTATATTGCTTATTCATTTACTTCTATTTTGACACACAAAAATCTTGTACTTCTTTGATTAATCTAATACAGTAAAGTTGAATGTGGATTAATAAGAGTAATAAGCCCTTACTGTGTACGGTATTTACAATGCATATAAAAATCGCCACCCCATTCTCTTATTCCATTTAGTTAAAATCCTTTTGTTGCAATAAGCTTCTGTATGAAAAATATATCACATTTTTGGTTTCTTTTAACCCATTGGATATGAAAAAACGCTTCTTTTTATTTTTCAGTCCACGTTATATTTTCGTCAGTAAGTTTAGTCTTTACGTGTTGTCCATTCAAAATAAAGAAAAATGATATTAAAACTTTACATATATAGATTATGTTTTTTGTCATTAAAACATACACATGCTGACAAAACACCCATTCGAACATTTTTTGAGAATGGAAACTAACGAGCGAAAAAGCAAAAGTCTGGTTGCATTTTTCAACATACAACAACAAATATATTTGGTTTTTTTTTCTCGGTTTTTTGATATTGTTTGGTTTTTTTACTTTTATTAAAACAAGCATCAGTTCCAAAGTTCAGACTTCAGATTTAAGTGTCACGTCACTGTCTTAATTACTTGCTCATGTCCGTGGTGACTGGTGATGTCAGCCGACCTTTCTACAACTTCTTCTGTTAGTGGTGACATCACGTTCATTTCTCTTAGCTTTCTTAGTTCTTTTTCTTGCTCTTGTTTCTGAGCATTCTGTAGGTGAAGAAGTGTGACTGATCTTTTGTCATATTACCATTAAGGTAGTTTGTTTGAATGTTTTTGGAATTTGCCACCCCGGTATTCTGCTTGCTTTGCATCTGTGGTCTGTTGATCGCTATGATTTAAATATACTCATATGTGCTACTGTCCTCTTGAACCTGGCCATTGATATTGTTGATTTTTCTTGTTTGGTGTCATTTTCCAACTCCTCTGTTCATTTTTCTTTTCCACGCTTTCTACTGATGTAAGCTCGTTTCTTACTTTTTGCAAAATATGACTCCACTTTCTGCATAATTTCAGGTGACTTGGGGCCATTAGCAGGGTTCATACAGTGTTCACAATATAATCCTCAACGACTTTGAGTGGACTGACCAACGTCCCTCATTTGCACAATGCGTTGGCAAAATGCCCTCCCATTAACCCGGCATTTCAGTTTTCCTGGTAGTACTAGGAATTCCGTCGTGCAGTTCCTTGCAATATGACTACTTGAGACATTTGTAGCATCTGGTTGTGTTCTTTCAGTACAGAGGGGCAAGTTTGTTTTGGAATGCCCTTACTTTTCCACAGGCAAAAACACTTGGTTTTGGTTTTTTTGGTTTTTCAGGACAGTCTTGGTGCATGTGACGATAATCTTGGCAAATGGCACCGCAGTTGATTTACGTGTTGGCCGGTATAATACAGCACGACTGGGTTTCCATCAATTTTCTTTTCATCCTGGTCGGGGATCGACATCATGCAATATCTGGTTTTGTTCATATATTTTAGATACAAACGTATCTGTGTCCACGTTAAAGAGATGTCCCCTTTCTCCTTGTCATCAACTTCTCTCATTTTCACATTATGTTTCTAACATCTGCTATCGCGTTGGCAAATATCGACCCATTCCACCCAAGTTTGGTCATTTATATTTTGTTGGAAGAGTTCATGTATACTGATTCTGATTAGTTTAGTCGGTTTCTTTACTCATTTCTCTTTGCATAATAAATCGATAAAGGACTTGCATTCAACTCGATCATTCCGTATGGTAGTAGTGTCGCTTTTATCTCTTTGGACACAACCTATATAACCATTTGAGGTTATACATGTGAGTATTGCGTCCCGATGATATGCTCCGGTTTTATTTTAGGAGCATCTTGACCTTTATTACAAATCTTAGCGCGGCCTTCTGACTACTTCAAAAACGTGTAAATCTTACATACCGGGGTATACTGAAATAAATCCATAGGTCTGGATCACGCAAGTGTCACCGTTGTTCACTTGTCAACGTTCCCTCAGCTGATTGATCGGTTGCCATGGTGCTGTATACACAAGTCTCGCCGGGCAGTTTGAATAACAATGAGCTGGTCAGGCGGACAACACACACTGACATTGTATACACTACCTTTACATAATAAGTAGGGAAAACTCTCCTCCAAAATGTCTGTAAATATATAAAATTGGTTGATATTGGCCGTCTCCGATGCGATTCGATATGATTTGTATTAAAGTCTACAATTTTATCTATGCCAAAAACATGGAAAATAGCCCGAATTACTAATATAATCCAGGGTAGATTACGGAGACCCCGAAGCGACATCGTCTGACATTGATGTCCACAAGTCATTCGTAATGGATTGTGGTCATGGCGGGATTGCACTATTCGTAAATGTGCCCTGAAAAGCATTGAAGCACTTCCATTAGGTGTGTGTTCCCACCCCTTTTGTACTTACCCAGCTAGATTAGATCTCAAGATTTAACTTTATTTCATTCAGAAACATGTTTCATATGATACAAATACAAAACATACAATACCTAAGCTTTTAGGCGGATAGCAATACATGAGCATTATTGGTGATAATATATTCATGTTTAACAATGATACAAAAAAGATAATATGACACGTTAAAGTTTGATCAAATAACAACACATCATGATCAGTGATATAATAATAATAGTATAATGTGATAAACAGGTTGCAGTATAATCAATAGGCAAGTGTATATACAAAAGTGGTTAAAGGAAACAATGTAATTTGTAAGGTATCATGAGGACAGTCTGAACGGGGAAAGATCAAAATAAACCCCGGGAGCTATAGCGCTTGATCTTACCCCGACTATACGAAAAAAATTTGATAGTTTAAACATCATAGATACAAATCAAAATGACATAGTAATGACAAGTTAGGGTGAATATGCAGTTCCTGAATAGTGGTTTTATTCTCCGGAAGTCAATTTATACCAAAAGTAAGTTATTTAACCAATAATGCATTTTACAAACAATTAGACAGTTGAGGTTAAAAAGTACCACTATCCAATAATGCGTTCATGATCGCACCTGGACCGAGTGGATGAAAAGATTGCACTCGTTTTTAAAGTGTATGTCCAGCAATATGGAAAGGTCTTTAAAATAAGTAATATCAATATGCAGTTCCTGTGTTTGTTATCTGGAATTCAATTTGGAAAGAAAACAAAATTGCGCATTGGTATATCGATCATTTTAATTTCATTCCTTGTTCAAGCATTTCGCTCATTGTATTGGTTTATATTTTTATATTTTGACTTAATAATGATATAAATCATGATTTAATCATACAAATAAATGTCTATATAATAAGAAACAGTATAGGAATTAATGATTCACACACAACGCAGTGAATTGACCAATTATAAGGTAGGGTACATTACACGAGAACTTTCCAATGGTGAAATAAAGGTGCACTGCCCAATTATGGAGGTAGGTGCATTAAATGTGTTACACGTGCAAATTTTCCTAAAGGGAATATGGTTCCATTAAGGGAATATGATCAATAAATGCTAAATTAAAGGTGCACAGTCCTTAAAGAATTAGGACTTTCGTGCGCTGTATAATAATGGGGTAAGGTGTATTTTGTTTGGGGCATAGGGTAGTTGTTAAAGCTGTTAACTAATCTTCAAGGGTTCCCCCCCCCCCACTGGTCCACGGTTAAAAGGACTCCACTTTTGAAATTAGATTTTCCTGCAACATAAGCAAAATGTAACTTTAATTGCACCCTTCAAGGTGCTTGTTCCAAATCGCCGTTGGGACCCCCCTTGATTTCCCCGGGAAAGTAGTATCAATTTTGATTTTTTTTCCTTATGTGTTCCTGCTATTCCAGCTGCTAAATCCATTTTCTTTCCCAAGATACCTATAAAATAGCGTTTCAAGCCGTCACGACTATCAATAATTTGCGCAGTAGTTAACACTTTCCCTGGACCATTGGGAGGTATGATTAATACCCTTGGAAAATCGATAGCTGCTTTGTGCATAATTACAGCTATTACATGATAATCTGTATTTTTCTGATTTATTTTTCTATTTTTTACCTTTTTCTCGGAAGTCCTGGCCCCTTTTCAAGGCGTTTTCTGTGTAAAGCGGGGTCTCCTCTATCGATGTATATGAGTAGCCGGGAACCTACAAATTTACAAAATTGCCAGGGGTAAAATTTGAATTTACCGCCGGCACTTGTAATTGTAGGTTCACCCACACAGCTCAAATTACAAACGAAATGCCTATACGCCTTGGCCGTCACTGCCCACAAAACGCTGTCCACACATCCAGTAAAATTATCATATGTCTTTCTCCTGTTCCTGCTCTCAATTTCACACATATCGGCAAAAAAACAGTCTGGGTTGATAGGGTTCCCATTGATGTGTCGGGTACATTCATAAAATATAATTCCAAGGCTCAAATGTTAAATTTATACGAAAAATCGAAAACGGTTTTGCCATCCGACTGTTCGATGAATTTCACGCTTCTTCAGTTGATGAAAATTTTTTTTAGCGAGCGTGACTACTTGTACTCATACGAGCGGGGCGCGCACAAGTAGACTAGGACTTGATCCAAAATCTTGGACTTGGCACAATCAGTTTGTAAGAGAATGGCCCAATATGGTTTCATTGATCTTTTGGGGTTTGTGGGGCAAGATTTTGTCAAAGGTTAGCATATATATTCTTGAAACGAATTGCAAAGGCACAAGTTTTGCAAAAGTCTAGACAAAAAATATTAGAAAGTCTCAGGGGGTGCGTGACGATATTTTTAAGGAGGGGAAACCACTACAATCAAATCAAACTTTGAAATGACTCGTTTTTAGGCCAAAATGAGTTCTGAATTACAAGGTCACGCTGCCACAGCTCTTCATGAATATTAATTAGAAATTCAATCTGGGTCTACTTCTAGCCCAGGTTCCCGGGCAAAGTGTTAATAAGGCCTTGTAATGTGCAGTATAGCCTCTTACTATCAGTTAAGTCCCCCCGCGATATTGGTGGTAGGTGTATGCAAGTGGCTGGCTCTCATGTCAAGTAGGAAAAAAGAAACACGATACCATATCAATCGGAACAAGCACTTTGTAATTCGGACCAGCAAGAACCAGGCGTATGTCTTAATTTTCTTCTTCTTTTGTGATCTCGTTGAACTCTTTTTCACTCATAACAATTACATAGTGGTCGTTTTTTTTTGACAACGGTAACAATCAACAGCAAATACAGTAAACAAAAGCCATCAAAAACAGCGGTCTTTTTAAACAAAAACAAATTCATCGAAACTAAACGCACTTTCCTAGCAGCTCCTCTATTCTGATTTAAGAATCAATATCTTTTCTCATTTGCATACCAGATTTTGGTTAATTTGGAAAGCTCCGAAAAAACTCCGGACTTCTACTTGGATTTTGCAAAGCGCCCTAGGATTTCGTAGTACCATTAGCAACGTCGACATTTGTGCTACCAGGCAGATGAAATTTATGTGAAGCGTGTTGACCATTTTGTCCACCATGTGAGGGAACATCCAGTTGTACAATGCCTTGTTGGGGTAGCATTGGTTCCTTTGATCGCAGCGTGACGAACATATCCATGCTCCACATTTACCAAGGCAATCTATGAAGACTTTCTCCACCCAGCGCGGCATTTTGGTTGCTTGTACCCAACGTGTATAACAAATACGGTGGCTACCAACCGAAGATACACAACCATTACGATCATTAATGAGAAAAAAGGTGCTGTCAATAGAAAAATATAACTAAGACGTGTAAAAAGTATTGTTATTGTTTTAGTGGATATTGGCACGAGAGGTCAATGGGTTAACTTGGCCAAACCTATCTTTTAAAACAATCCAAACATCAGAGAATAACAAAATATACTCGCATGAAATATCTGAACCAGATTACCAAGTCATGTGTTTTGTAGTCCTTCGCATGGGGGGGGGGGGGGGGGCAAACAAATATTCCATTCACCACAATATTTACCTTCCGAGAAAGTACCCGACCCCAAAATGCCAGGTGCATGTTTTTATACTTTGAATTTTTGGAGTTATTTCCGGATGGCAAACAAAAGTCCCTTCAACATAACTTGCCTTCCATGAAAGGGGCCCAATATACGGTTTATCAAAAGTATGTTTATAAGGCACATTATATTATCAGACTTGGAACTTACCAATTTCATGGGCGATTCTTCTCCGCTTGGAGGCATAGTCTCGGCAATCAATGTTGAAATACAACAAGGGCCAACAAGTTCGTAATTGAAAGCGTCAATTTATCTCCACAATCCCCAAAGGTGGCATAAAATACTAATAAGGACAGCCGGCTAGGAAAACACAGGGGGTAGAATCAAGTAGGCAATATAAAATGCGGAGTTCCGTCGGAAGATAATGGTTATAGATAAGTTCGTAGTAAGGAGTTGCGACAGCACGAATAAAACAATGAATTCACGCTCAATTTTTTTAAACAGAAATAAACTCCAGACCCATTGTCAAGACAAATCTGTGGATGTGGTAAGAAAACAAACCGTGTCGTAGGACATAAATTTCATGATTCGTTAACTTAAGCTTCAAAATCATTTGTCTATTTCATTCACAAACAAAACAAAACTGTTTGTAAATTTTAGCAGTAGAATAAAACAGACCCCTCTACCGGCGTTAGCGCGGACAACTAGGATATCATACGCGCGGTAAAACTACGGATCATAATTTGGCAGCCATTCTTGGGGAATTTCCTGCTTAAAAGGCCTTTAATCCAAATCTGGGACTTTGCACCAGCGGCGTACTGATCTATAGGTTTTCATTTTTGGTTTATCCTACCTTCCCCAGTATTTCTAGTAAAAAGTTGAGATATCGGGCGCTCAGTGCGTGCCTAACAATCGTTTTACAGGGTGTATGAAAAGCATCT
>JAMKCH010045683.1:0-11263 GCA_023653785.1 Ophioderma brevispina | reverse complement strand
AGTTAGACTACATCCGCTATCACGGGGCCATCAGCCCGGCTGGGCAGAGGGCCGGACTCCCATCCCGAGAACCATGTCTGGGTGGGACACTTATATAGAGCAGCGTTATGGCAAGAAGTCGGTGGTCCAAAAATAGCGTATGTAGCATTACGGAAATTTTAATGTGCTGCTATATATTCTCAGATCTTCTGTGTCCTTTGTTAATATATGTCGTCGTTCTATAGAGCTATGACGAAATATCGAATAAAGGTAAACTTGGCTATTCTTACATGTAACCTTTTTTCTATATTATACTTGGAGTTGGTAATCATACATGTAAAACGTGCTTTGGACATTCAATAATGTTTTATGCAAAACGATTGTCACATATGAATACCACTTTAGTCTCTCGAATCTTGTAGTATTGTAAGATGTTGCATTCTTAGCTGACTTATACATTCTCCTTAATTCTGGGTAAACAAAGGAGAGGTGACGCCGGTTTCACAAATGGGCCGGTATCGTGATCAATTTACTCGGTTAATTCATCGTAGGGAGTAAACTCATATAAAGTATATACGCGGAAGTGTATGATCATTCCCATGTCTGGATGAAAGTGAAAAGAATTTAAAATGGATCGGTCCTCTGTTTTTTTTCTACCGAGACATTTGGTTAAAAAGTGATTGAACTAAATTTCCCGGCAAATTAAGGGATTATAGGGCCTCCTCGGATAAAAGGGCGCAATAATATTAAATTAAAAGAAGGACGGGCCATGGACGGCACCTGCTTTTAGTCTGAATTTTTGATCTAAATCTAGTCAAAAAGGTCCAGAAATTGTTTTTCAAGGCATGGAATTAAATTGAGTAATTTTGGGGGGATAATTCTATCTTGAATTACCTAATAATGTCGTAGTCCAATACTGGGAACAACAACGTTTGGGAAGTAGTCCTATCTTAGACCACTTGAAAGTGATTGTTGAATCATATAATATGTGCTTAGAATCATGTGACGTAAACTAAAGTATTAGAAATACATCCGCTATCACGGGGCATCAGCAGGCCGGGCAGAGGCTGGCGACTCCCATCGCCGAGAACATTCTCTGGGCGACACTTTATATAGAGCAGCGTTATATGGCAAGAAGTCGGTGGTCCAAAAATAGCTAGTCGCATTAGCGAAATTGTTAAGTGCTGTATATCTTCTCAGGATATTGGTTCCTTTGTGATGATATATATCGTCGTTCTATGAGACTATGACGAAATATGGAAAATGTTATTTGTAAACTTTGCTATTCTTAAATGCAACTCCTGTAATAGAATTGGAGTTGGTAAATCCTCTGTTACAACGTGCTTTGGTACGTTCCAATAAGGTTTTTTATGCAAAAAACGAGTGTCACATATGAATACAACTTTAGTCTTCCGATCTTGTAGTATTGTAAGATTTTGCATTCAGCGACATGACATTCTCCATAATTCTAGGCAAACATATGGCAAATGATCTTCACATAAAAATGGATTTTGCCAATTAACTTTAGATACAAATATCTCAAAAATCTCAGGGGTCAACAAAATTGTTCATCGGGGACTTTTCTGCTACAGGAGGTAAAAGTTGGATTTTTTAGAGAAGGAAAATCAAATTTTGAGATAAGCACAATTGCCGAAAATCACCGTGTTTCATCGACTTCAGGGAAACCCCCAGTCACCATCTTGAAACGAAGTAAAGTCCAGACAGAGTGTGAGTCGATTTTGCATCTGACATGTGTCCAACTTTAACTCATCTCAGGATACAAAGGTTTTAAAAGCAATAACTTTCATAAGAATGACAGAAGAATTTTACATCGCGTGCGTATTAATCTGAATGTGAAGCGGTAGCTTGCACATGCGCAGTAAAGCCGAAAAGATATGCAAATGTGCCTAGTACAGCAAATATGGCGATGCACCTACAAAAATGCTCTGGAAAGTTAATTCCAGCCAGCGTTCGAGTACGATTTTTATACACTTTGAACTGGATTTGTACAAAAATCCTTACTGAAGGATTAACGGTGATGATAGATGTTAGTATAATCCGAAGTTTAACAAAAAAGGTGAGTTTATGATGTTTATGGTGAATATCGCCCAATTAGCCGTAGTCGCTTCCAATCGGGCGATCGGCCCGATTTGAGCGCTTGGTCCACACCCACCGACTGAGTGTAATTGACTTCCGACGCAGCACTGCGTCGACAAGTCCACACTATACGTCTGGATTGCTACGGCTTTCCAATGCATTATTGGCCTTTACGTCGTTCCGACGACCAATGTCAAAAAAACCACGTAAAGGTTCCCTGTACTAGGCTCCACTTCATGACTGTGTCACAAAGTCAAAATTTAGTTTAAAGTCTTCGATGACACAGAAAAAATCCGGTGCATTATGAAAACTTGGATGTCTTAGTTCAGTAGTCGGGTTGTCCGGGGCATACACCACGTCCGTGCCGTCACTTTAGTGTCGGTACCGCAACCCTAATTGTAGCCCCATAGGTCTACATTGAGTTGCGGGCAATATGGGATCCCGGCGAAAAGCTTATGTACATTTCCAGACGCAATTATGCATGCAGACGTTTTGTCACACATATGCCCCCATTGAGCAGTACTACATGGATATGTTAACTAAGGCCCTTTGGGTCTGTAATATCAATGCGATTACTCAGTGTGAAGGAAAAACTCAGCAATTTTCATCCGCTTAATAAAGGATTCTATCGCAGCAGCGGGCGGCCATGTGTTTACATCTCACGAGGGTATCTATAAACAGACGCTCAGTGGCCACTGACCTGTGGAAGAGGTCAGGTCATATGGCGTATATCGCTGTGACAGGCCGCCGATCCCGTGTTCAATTTTGCACGTAGTTTCAAATGCTCTTGGAGCTGAGGTGTGATTGTGAATATTGCAGACTAAAACAAGCAGAGGACATCATGATTAAACGGTCACCAATCAACTCGCTGTGCTAGAACAAATGACATCACAAGGTTTAGAAGCTTCAATAGCCTAAGACGTGTAAATCAATTCTGTACAACTTAGACGCATGAATTTATCAGTAAAAGATTTATTAAATGGAGTCTTCGTTAAGACTTAAAAGAATTAGAATAATGTGTACTCTAATTGTTCAATTTTGTTTGGAAAAAAAAAATGTATTTCCAATGGCGGCGGCTGGGTAGCCCACTTTCACTGTGCCAACGTGGCTGGATGAAAACAATACGATTTGACATTAGGCACATTCAATGCAAAATTTTGACAGCAAAATCCCGGATGGTAAACGAAAGCCCGCAGCGACCACATTGATCAATGTGCGACTGCCAGCAGAGTGTCGGTACCTTGGTAAGTATTTCATGCATTTTCGGATGTTACCCTAACAATTCCACATAGTTACTATTCAGAGAATTGCTATTGTGGCTTCACTACCGGGTCGCTGGAGACGTTTAGGAAACAGTAAGTACGGTCTAAAAAGGAATTTGAAGAGCACTAAGTTGATCCATTGGTTCCTGTTAAAGAAAAATCATCTTCGTTAAAGGGTAATTGATCGACCACTACGTCACTTACACATTTGCGCTAATTGCAAGGTAGTGGCGATCACGAAAAATCACTTTTAAAAATCACTATATTATTAGGATTATCAATTGTTCCAAAAACTCATGACATAAGCTCAGAAAGGATGAAATCTATTAGATATCGAAAAAAACTGACCAAAGTCCAAATTAAAACCATTTTTGGATGGGTTGAAGTCGGCACTCACAGAATAGTCTCACCGCGAAACCCTACACTCGCTGGCATGGTCCCCGTTTGTTCCTCCTTGCAGTTTTCTCGGCAAATCGCAACCGGATAAAACCAGAAGGTCACTTTTTCGTGTTTATATTATTTAGTACACACTGTAAGTATTTATAGCGAAATTGCCAGCTTTCTGCTAAACGGGAAAGTATTTTTTTAATTTTATTAAATAATTGTCACTGATTCTATTTATGGCTTCCATAACCTGAAAAAGGGGCATATCATATACCGTTAGAAAAGCTCTGTGTCTATGCTATTTGTTTAGTATTGAATTTTGAGGTTCGAGGTCGATATACGGGGGCGATTTAACATTTTTGTCCCGCCATATTTTCAATACATTCCCCACGCTTTTCAAAAGGAAGCTGAGCTGGCCATCGCGTTAGAGTTGCCAGATGCCCATGAGAGTGATACGTGGGTGAGCCCCCGGGAACTATGGATTGAATACAGTGATACGTCATGCCGGTGTATGCATGATGGGATGGGTGGTCTCGTAGTTTTCCCAAACCGCGCTCAGGTGATGAAAAGATTCTCATATTATCACTATTGTATGACCCCGTGGTAGGTATATTTTTGTATATTAATTTGTTTAAAGTGTCTGACATGAAACTAGAGGTGAATTTCATGATAAAATTTACGAATATTTGCTGCATTTCATGTGATCGCAGTAACAGACCTGGCCTGGTATAGATCTATGCACGCAAGTAGTACCAAGGTCAGCGCACAGATCAGTGCATTGTATGCCGTGTCGGACGGTGCAGGCGGTAGGCCTACGGTCCCAGTTGCTGGGGACGGGGTGTATTTCATTTGTTTTCAAAGGCGGGTTCGATGTTTTTGCGCAGATAAAATAAATATTTTTTTTCAGCTCAGTGTAAATAAATGTAAAATGTTCGGTTCGATCTGATATTTCTTAGATATATCAGTGATTATTTTAAACCTCTCCATTGCAATTTACATGTACTTTGTCCATATATTCCTGGCTTAAGCTTGTTGATCCAAGACTAGTAAAATCTGAATATGCTGTGTGTATGAGGACGTGCGGATGGATATGATTGTAAAACAGCGTGCCAAATCGCGGTATCACATCGCCAAAAATGCGACGCCAATTTCGAGATAATGCGAAGTATTTCCACAAATACATCGCAAATCCTGCTATGCAATTTTCCCGGCATGGCAATTTAGGAAGTCCAGCATCGGAGCACTGACAATCCCTACACGTAAAATCATAAAAATTGATCTCAAAGTTTCACAAAGGCACAATAAAAATCAGGAACCATAATATAATTTTGTTAGGTCAATGCTAATCTGCATTTTTTATGAGAACTCACAAATATGCCGCGAACTTGTCTAAATATCGACAGAAATTATCCAAAAGTCGGTAACTACTTTAGCCATGTTAGCCGACATTTATCTCTGATACAAAAAGCAAAATCTCTTCCGATTGCTGTGTCTACTGGATGACCAAAAAGGCAGAAAAACATGCGCCTGATGAAGAGGACTTTGTTTTGATTGTATAGCACCATCAGTTACTGTGTACATTCTGCAGTGTTAAATAGGTTGGAGACCTTTTTCGGGTTTGAAAAAACGGTTTCTACGCTTTTTTGAAAGAGGTTCTATGTGAAAGTCATAAAAACAAAACTTACCACACATTTGAAAATGCAACTTTCTGTTACAATAAGCTGGCCGCCGAGCTTTCAATTCGCATTTTAGACCATTAGTGTAGAAAGAAATAGGCCAAATGAGCTAATTATCTCCATTGAAAATAGCAAACGTGAAATATAGAGAGAAGACATAGCTTGTCACAAATTAAACTGGGTGATGTGATAATGCTATTAATTAAATACATTTTAATGATCGTGGACATTTGTACTGGACATATGCAAATGAGGATAGACAGCATTTGATGGGAAAATTAAAATGTTCTATTAACCTGCAAGGAAAAATACACAGGGACAATGGGCGATTCTTCTCCAAATTGCTTCAAATCACCCTCGAAAGTAGATAACTAAGGGCGAAAAAAAAGCTATGAAAAGCACAGAAACCACCCCGTCGAATATTCTACAATTCAGTCCTCGAAATAACGGACGTTAGCAAAATTAAACACATTTATCATAGGAAAAAATGGTTTTGATGTATGGAAATCAAAGATGGCCTCCTGAAGTACCCCCTTGTATTGATCTGTTTTTGAAGGATTTACAGCCCTCTAATTACGATCAATGGGAGTGCCAAGCCAAAATTGAAGGTGGCTAGCCTGTTTACACGAGGAAAAAAAAAAATATGAAATATGTAAAATGAGTGTTTCACCCCTTCTCAACATTTACAGTGTCCCAAATTAAAATTCTGATAATATGTTTTTCATAATTCCTGTTGCCAAATTGAATGAATTATCAATTTTACTAATTTAGGCGTGATAATTTTCAAATCTTTATCTAGGGATTGTTGGGTTGTCACACTGCTTTTCAAACAAGGTTACTCTGCTCTAACTAAAAAGGTGAACTTCTATCAGATCCCAATATTGAATTTGACAAAACTGGGAAATTGTGGGTAGTGGTGCATGCAAGCTAATACCCGTTAATGTGTCATCATATTTGTGCATATGATGAGGCATTTGCATATTGACGATTTGTTTATTACTATAAAGGTGAACTTCTACAAGATCACCATCAGATACTGTGTACATTTGCAGTGTTTTAATAGGTTGGCGGCTTTTTCGGGTTTGAAAAAAAGGTTTCTTGCTTTTTTTGAAGAGTGTTCTTATGTGAAAGTCATAAAAAAAATTCTACACACATTGAAAAATGCAAAACTTTTACTGTTACAATAAAGTCTGGCCGCCAGAGCTTTCAACTTCGCATTTAACCATAGGGTTAGGAAATATGCAAATGAGATAATTACGCATTGCAAAATATGCAAACTTGACAACTATATAGGAATGGACAAGCTTGTCACAAACATTAAACTGGGTGATTGTGTAATGCTATGAAATAAATACATTGAATGAATCGGACATTTTGTACTCGGACATATGAAAATGACTAGACAGATTATGGGGAAAAAATAAAAGTTCTTATTACCTGGCAGGGGAAAAATACACAGGGACAATGGGCGATTCTTCTCCAAATTGCTTCAAATCACCCTCGAAAGTAGATAGCAAGGGCGAAAAAAAAGCTATGAAAAGCATTAGAAACCACCCCTGTCGAATATTCTACAATTCAGTCCTCGAAATAACGGACGTTTAGGCAAAGTTTTAACCACATTTATCATAGGAAAATATGGTTTTTTGATGTATGGAAATAAACAGATGGGAATCCGAAAGTACCCCATGTATTGACTGTTGTTTTTTTGAAGGATTTAAAGCCCTCTAATTCCATCAAGGGGAGCTGCCACCCAAAAGTTAAGGTGGCGAGCCGTTTACAAGAGGAAAAAAATATGAAATATGTAAAATTGAGTGTTTCACCCCTTCTCAACATTGTTTAAAGGGTCCAAATTAAAATTATGAGTAATATGATTTTGTTCATATTCCTGTGCCAAATTGACCATGAATTATCATTGTTTACTAATTTAGGCGTGATAAATTTTTCAAAGCTTTATCGAGGAGTTGTGGGTTGTTCACACTGCTTTTCAAACAAGGTTACTTACTGTTTCTAACTAAAAAGGTGAACTTCTATCAGATCCCAATATCTGAATTGACAAAACTTGAAGTGGGTAGTGGTGAATGCAATAATACCCGTAAGGTGTCATTTTATTTGTGCATATTGAATTAGTGCATTTGCATATTTGCGATTGTTACTAGACAGGTGAACTTCTACAAGATCCCAATGTCCAAATTTGACAAAAATTGTTGTGGGTATTGGTGGATGCAAGTAATTACCATGCACTGTGTCATCTATCTTGTGCATACGCTAGTGAGATATTTGCATATTTTCAGTAAATGTGGAAAAAAATCCACACTGCCTCAAAACCCAACAGCCAATTCTAATTAGAGGTAGGGATGATAGAGCATGATGGGTCTAGGGCTAATTATAAATATCAATTAGGTAGATATATTACTTTTACCTCAATCTCCCATCTAATTGGGCAGGTCCATCTTAATTACGCACCAAGCAATTCTTTTGTAATTATGGAGTACTTGGAAAATGATCATCCCTGATTTTATTATAGTAGTAGACCTACAAAACATTGGTAGGTTGGTCTTGGGAACCACAAATTATTCCACTCGGACCAGAAAATTGCATTTATAAATTAGGGACTTGCGGATTTCAAGGAAAACTAAACAAGAACATTGACAGCGTGCCAGTTGGTTCCCAGAATCCACGAGGTCTGAACTGCTGCTGGAGAGGCAACTCAAGCTAAGGTTTGGGGGAAAACATTGCAGATCAACGTGCAAATTTGTTGTTTTGTCTAGAGATGAGCCTTCATCCAATTTAAAATTTGAAAGTGAAAGAAATAATGTAAGAATTTTTCGCTGCTTGCTCTTGCACGTAATTTCCAAATCCTGACCTGGAATTAAAAAAGAATACACAGTCGGTATTTGATCACATTGTTGACACTTTGTTGCAAAACATGTCTAAAACTAGAACGAGACAAATTCAGTTTCCAACCGAATTTATTAATGGTAACAATCATGAAATTACATAAAACAATGATAACTTCATGGATCAAAATGCTAATAAAAAAATTTGGAATTGCTATGCAAAAATTAAATATGCATAGAGATTGGACTATGCAATATTTAAATTTCAAAATGCACCGCTGATTGTAAAAATATTTTTGTGTTTATTACACACATGACATGACAATTACGACGTATGAACACCCATGCCTACTCCACATCCTGCACACCAATGCAGGGGGGGGTGGAAATGCCAAACCTAACTGCAACAGCAAATTCAAAACGGCATCCACTTCCGGGTGCTATGCTATGTGCTAGTCTGTTTCAAAGAATAACGGATTAGGAGGGCGCTCTACGCATATCGAAAGGTACACACAGACTTGACTAAAGGACTAGGCCTGGTTCACGGAATATTTAAATCTAAATGACCGTATTGGCAAATTACATATTTTGAGAGGGGTTTATCCACTAACCCCGACGGATTTTGCAGCAATAATTTGTTCTTAAAGTGATATGTATTAAGAAGATCTTTGAACAAAGGTTTAAGAGATGATTTTTTATGATCATGGGACCGAGACGGCCATGGTAAATGCACATAGCAGTTCCCCAAATTACCGGTTGTGAACATCCCCAATGCCCAAATGAGCAAGATCGTGTCCTACCCCCCCTGCACCCATGCACACACTCAATACCTATTTCACCCTTCCTGCTTGCACACCATGCACCCAAACCCCGGGACCCATGCACACACTACAAAAACATGCATACCCAACACACCCACCCACACACACCCCACACCACAAACACACACACACACATACGACAAGAGGTTACATTGTGGGAATACCCACACAAAGTTGTGTGTGTTTGTGTATGAAATCGGTACATACATGCAATGTGGGGGTATTTGTAGGTAAATTCATACACACTGTGGGTTATTTTGGTGTGAGTTTTAAACCCTCACAGCAATATACAAAATCCATGTGTAACGCGGTTGGGCACCCATAGCTTACGACCTTACTACCCCCCCTAGAGGCCAAAAAACAGCATTTGGCAGACAGAAGAGATTCAGTGTGGGCGGTGACTCCCAAAATGACAAAAACGCCAACAATGTAGCTTTGTACCTATATTTACTCCCACCAATGTACCTCTGTAAGAACACCCTACTATATAGACCGAAACGCGGACCATACAAGTAACAAAAAAATCTCTTAGGAAAATTTGGCCATATGAATATCTTTGCAGAGCTTATTGAAATTAATTACAAAAATAATTTAATGAATTTCATGATTATCAACCTCGGATTGAACCTTTAAAATTGTAAATTCGCAACATCAGAAAAATATAAAGCGACGATATATTGATAAGTTAATCGCCCGTGGGAGTATGGGGGGGTTGGGGAGGTATAAGGCGGCCATTTGTTTTTGATTAGATAACTGTCTAGCGCCCCGCCGGCCAAATAAAATGTACTAATCTAATATGTACTAATCTAAGATTTTTTTATATATAACTCGGTTGCGTCGCAGACGATTCAGTAGCCTTAAAGAGGGCAAGCGCTGAGATGGAGGGAAATTAATGGGGTAAACGTGTTTTAACAGGTTGCGCGCAGGCCTATAAAGTCGCTTAGATAGCTATTTTGCCGCCGCAGGCCTATAAGATCGCTTAGCCAACTAGCTTGCCGCCGCAGGCCTATAAAGATCGCTTAGCTAACTGTTTTGCGCCGCAGGCCTTATAATAAAGATCGCTTATCCAACTGTTTTGCGCCGCAGGCCTATAAAGATCGCTTAGCCAAATAGCTTGCACCGCAGGCCTATAAAGAAGGCTTAGCCAATGTTTTCGCCGCAGGCATATAAATTTACTTAATCTAATATTTTATTATATAACTCGATAGCGTCGCAGACAGATAGCCCTTAAAGAGGGCAGGGCGTGAAGAAGGAGGTAAATTATGGGTAAGTGGAAACGTGTTAACTAGCTGCGCCGCAGGACTGGTAAAGTCGTTAGCTAACTGTTTTTAGTGGACTTGTAGGGTTCAGATCGAAAGCCCAGTGAGTGATCTACTTGCCCCAGGGACTTAGGGTTGGGAGAAAGTCCAGTTATCTAGTCGCCCCTGTGATTAGGGTTACGATAAAGTCCATTGATCTACTCGCCTCAGTGACTTAGGTTTGTTAGGGCGGAAAGCGAGTGATATACGAGCACGTGATCTTAGGGTTTAGCGAAAGCAAGAGTGATCTATTGCCCCAGTGACTTAGGGTTAGGGCGAAGCCGAGTGATATACTCGCGAACTGTCTAGCGCCGCAGGCCAATAAATTATAATTAATATTTTAATAATCTAATATTTTTTTTATATATAAACGCGGTTGCGTCGAGACCGATCGCCCCTTAAAGAGGGCAGGGCTTGAAGAAGGAGGGAAATTATGGGGTAAAAGTTTTAACAAGGTTGCGCAGCAGGCCTATAAAAGTCGTTAGGCTTAACGTTTTGCGCCCGAGGCCTATAAGATGCTTCTAGCCAACTAGCGTGAGCCGCCAGGCCTATAAAGATGCTGAGCTACTGTTTGCGCAGAACAGGCCTATAAAAGACGCTTAGCCAATGTTGGGCCGACCAGGCCTATAAAGATCGCTTAGCCAACTGTTTTGCCCCGCAGGCCTATAAAGAAAGCTTAGCCAACTGTTTTGCGCCGCAGGCCTATTAAATTTACTAATCTAATTTTCTTTATTATAACTCGCTAGCGTCGCAGACCGAAGCCCCTTCAGAGGGCAGGGCTTGACGAAGGAGGGCAAATTAGGGGTAAAAGGTTAACTAGCTTGCGCCGCAGGCCTGTAAAGTGCGCCTTAGCTAACTGTTTCGTGACTTAGGGTTAGAGCGAAAGCCCAGGATCTACTCGCCCCAGTG
>JAMKCH010045682.1:0-52586 GCA_023653785.1 Ophioderma brevispina | reverse complement strand
CTGAAGTTAAAATTACGTTGTTTTAAAATGAAAAGTTTAAAAAAGTTAAAAATTAATCAAGATATGTTGAACAGTTCGTAGCTTTGTCTTAAACCGAATGGTTTAAAGCTCGTAAACCATGTGAGTTTAAAAAATCACTGTCACGTTGTCCGAAAAACGCGCTATGTTTAAACCACTGTCGTTTAAAGATCGCTCTGACTATTATAGTTATCATTGGTATCAGTGGATGTGTAGAATATTCAGCAACGCCGACAGGTTCTCCTTATAGCCACTGGAAAGAATTGTTGTGCCACCACCCCATGAATTCGACAGCCTCAACAGAATAAACTGCATGTTGAAGGATGTGGTGGCAGAATACTGAATTCATCCCTGTGTGTCTGTGTGCCATAGTTTAGCCAAGAATATGTGCATGGGTCCCGGGCGGTACCAGCGGGGGACTCGAGCCCCCCGCTTCTCCCAAATGAGCTGGCAGGTTACGGGGACGTGTTTGCCCATTCCTTCCCCCTCGATTTGAAGTCTAGCTATGGTACCGGTAGCCCGAGGTTTGCTCTGTCTTTTTCCGTTACGATAGCCCAGGAGGTAGGTACGGACGACGTGCAACGCTACGGAACGAGCTATGGTCCCGGGGCATGGGTGAACCCAATGTGTGTTCTATACTGTTCTGTAGGAAGTAGCTAAAACCGGGGGGCACTCCACGCGCATGTAAGGTTGTTAAGACTCCCATTTTCAGCATCGGTGTCACCCAAAGACCCCATATATTTTGAAAATGTTACCCAAAGACCCATAATTTTTAGAAATGTTACCAAAGTGTCATCTAAAAGACCCCTATTTTTGGGGGAAAATTTTAAAACTTTCATTCAAAGACCCCTATTGGGTGATATTTTTGAAAAATGTCCTAAAAAGACTGCATTTTGGGGAAAATTTTGCAAATTTGTCGCCCAAAACCCTCTTATTTTGGGGCATTTTGGCTGTCTCTCACCCAAAGACCCCTATTTTTTTTAGTCCTCTGTCACCGAATACCCCTGAGTTTCGAAGCGCCAGCCTTACACCCATATCGATTTCATGCGAGGTCCCGTAGACTATCTGATTATAAGTTGTTGTGTGAAATATCAGAATGGCCAACATTTCCGCAACACCATGCAGTTGTCATCTGCCATTGATATGTCCGCGGCAATTCTTGCACTGTGTGCAGGCCATTTTTGCCTAATGCTGTGTAACTGTTTACACAACGATGTGCGTTTTTTTACCAGTTAGAGTTTCAAACGTAATGCTTTACAAAGAACGGGGTAAGATGTCTCGAGAACACACTGTCGATCACTTCACAGCTTTTACCACTCAGGGGGGACCGACGAAATCCATGTTTAACTCAACTCTGTGTAAATATTTGTACACCACACCACATCAGTACACCACCACGCTAAACAAAGTACACAACAAACGCGTTTTTTTTCCGCCCATTCGTTTCTGGTCTTATATAATATAAGACCAGAAACTAATGAATTGTAACCAAACTAAAATCATGAGACTGTAGAATCACTCATGTGGTGATCCCTCAACTGCCAAGACTAAACACACATCAATTCAAACACAGAACACGCCTAACCGAGCCGCGTTGCAGGTAATATGACAATTGGAAGTTTAACCTAGGATTTTTTAACTCCATTTGATGCCATGTTATGGCTATTTTGGTGTTTTGAGCATGATATCAACCCAAAACACCATCCTGAACAGATTTCCTCACTATTTTATACCTATCTGAGACTGTAAAGTAAAATTGATACCCAAGTGAGACTTGGCATAGACAAACGTTGAATTTGATTACCCTATTAGTGCAAAGTCTCAAAGACCGCAGGTCTCGTCGCGTTTTTTTTATTTTGTAACTCGGGGTGGTTTCCTCACCAGAATACCCATTTGCCCCCCCCCCCCCCCCCCCCCATGTCACACATCAATGGTATGAAAGAATTAGTTCTGACAAAAAAACTGACCTTTTGCCCCAGTAATTCACCTTTTTGTGTGAAGTGTGCTAGAACCCTAAGACAAAGTGTGAAACTCAGTCTCTATATGTTAAGCCAATAATGGTCGATTGATGAATTCTAGCTAACATTTAGAGACCGAGTTCCTCGGTCTAGGGTGAAACATTTTGTTGGGGAAAGTGGTGGACCAACTTTACCTAATTTGGTGTGCTGAATTCAAATTTGGTAGGTTTCAAACTGTGTTATGAATCCTTAACCCTGAAAATGATCCCCGAAGTGTTCCCATAGGGTTATCCAGGGGACAAAAATTAAGCATGTTCCAATTCGCTGAAAAAAGTTATGTGGCATGCACATGCACACACACACACACACACACACACACATATATATATATACACACAAAACAAGTTGGGGCCCACTTTACCTAATTTGGGTGTGCTGAATTCATATTTGGTAGGTTCCAAGCTGTGTTATGAATCCTTTACCCTGAAAATGACCCCCGAAGTGTTCCCATAGGGTTATACAGGAGACAAAAATTAAGCATGTTCCAATTCGCTGAAAAAAGTTATGTGGCATGCACACATACACACACACATATATATATATACACACATACACAAACATACACCTACACACACATGCACATGCATACACACATACAAATCATTTTGATTTCCCCCTAGTGTCAGTATGCCTATAAGGTCATCAAACAAGAGAGGGAAACACTACTCCTGCAACTAAACTAAGTACTCCTACTGGCATGATCTTTCTACCTTCCATTGATTCTGTTTTATACATTTTATTTATCCTTCACAGATAATGCAATTGACAGAGAAGCATTTGAGGAGTTAGGAACCTCTCCAGATGTGTTGAATGAGATGATTCCAAAAGCTGGCATCCGAACGAAATTTCTGAAGCACTTCCGAGCCGAGGTCATCTGTTATTAAATTTGGTCTAAAATTGACCTAGGCTAGGGGCCCCAGTTGGTTTTTGTCCACGGGCCCCCAACATGCTAGCTACGCCACTGCTTATAGAAAATGGGTTCCCAGTGTTTAAATGCTTAAGGACACTGGATGACATTGATTTTTCTTTTCCTTCAACTGAAGTTTGTGCATTCTTTGTTTAGTAGAACATGTTGTCGTATTGCTTGCTGTGTGCCTGAGTGCTCAGTTATGTGTTGTAGAGTTGATAATTTCAAACGACACTTAAAACAAAGGCATAATGAACCCGGTCAAAACAAAGGCATAATGAACCCAGTTGTGCAACTCGCACACAACCAGAAGAATTGAAAACATTGACCATGGACATGATGTAGTCGAAGAAGAGGAAGAACTACCCTGCCGCACATGCCACTGAAAAGATAGAGTATGGGAAGTGACGAAATAGTAAGAAAACTATTGTAAAGAGGCAAATAACTCCAGGGCAGTAACAAGAGAGAATTTAGATTAAAAAAGAAAAATAGGATTGGGTTAGAGGTAAGAATCAAAAATACCAAAGACTAATATAATGGAAGATAGCATATGCATGTGGAACACTTTTAGGAGAAAACCCACTTTGACAAAACATCATGGTATTTGACACACTGGGATCAAAGTGACAAAAGAGAGTACAGATCCCAAAGATGATGGCAGCCCAATACTCATCTCAAAATGTTCCATAACATTTTTCTTGGAGGGAGGTATTGTTTTGTTTCTAATAGGGGTGGACTCAGAGGGTGGTTTGAATCAATCCCATGATGCATAGCAATGTGCCTATTCCGTACTGTATGAAACACATGGCAGTACTTAGGAATAAAAAGTGTTCCAAAAGTTTAAGAACCACAAGACATAATCATGCAAAAAATTCCCTAAGTACTAACGCTTTGCGGGCTAAAATGAGCATTAAAGTCAGGGTTTTTATGTGTTAAGAATATGAAATTTATGTGATCACATGACCCTATTGAGGTGAAATTTCCCAAAACTGGTGCATGGGATTGACTCAAAACACCCTCTGGGGTGGACTATATAGAGAGTCAAATTTAGTTCACATTTTCAAAACAAGCTGATCACACCCTACTTTTATGACTTAAATGTATATTGGCATCCTATTCAGCAAAAAGAACGAAAAATGCAATAGCCAGGGTCCCCAGCCAAAAATATGTTGAATCCAAGATGGCTGTCCATAGACTAAAATGCTTATTTCATTAAATTATGTATATTTAGTAGTGTTTTTTTTTTTTTGTGTGTGTGTGTTGTGTAAATGTTTTGATGTCAAGGAGTCCATTTTTGAAGTTTGGATCATCTGTCCTAAATATACCATTTTAGGTCAAAATACAGCATGAGGGCTCTTCACACCATTTATTGAACTTGTTTTGATGTACATCTGTGAAGTGTACAACATAAATATAATATTTAGTTTGACCTGCCCCATAAGTTGAGTTGGGTGTTCATTCATAAGATTCCGGGCATGAACTATTGTTTATGCCCAATGCGAACCCGTTCATACATACCCTAACAGTCTATGAGATGTTCTTTACCACTACAATTACAAAAATCCAGATCATTTACCCCTAACCATTATGATTTTTCTTTTTTGTTTTGGTCGTCACACCATGGCCATGATTAAACGTTTGTTTAATCATAGCACATGACCGCTCTCGACCAATCACGCGTTCCGTTACATCAGGGCCATATGAACGTTCTATCATTAATAGCCTTGCCACATCACTCATGTGGACACTTATTTGGATGCTCCCATATTATTCAATTTAGTACTAAAGGCAAACTTATAAACATCCTTAAATTTCTGGTTTATCTTTGTAATATACGTGAAAAAAAATAACTTTTTTAAAAGTATCTTTGTAATGACACGTGAAAAAATAGTTTTAAAAGTATGTGCAAAAACAATGAAAAGTGCCCTCAGGACCAATTTTGAACTAAAATACCCATTTCAAATAACAGCAATTATCAAAACATCAGAAAACCTTCAAAAATTGAATTCTTGTCATCAAAAACATGACAGTTATAATTGCCAAACCAAATATGACCAAATTTCCATTATTTAATAAACTTCACTTTTTAGTCTCATCAGGAGGCCATCTTGGATTTCACATTTTTCGGCTGGGGAATCCTGGATATCACATTTTTCCGTTCTTTTTCTGAACATGTCTGTATTATTATGGGCACTTAAATTAGTTTTTCCAAGGATTTTATCCTGATAAAAACCCAGTTTCTATAGCTGTTACTGTTATATGTAATTGTGGGGAAAAGGGGAAGTTTGTCTCATAAACATACATTTGGCCACAAAAATTTGCATGTTTTGATTTTATTTTAAATGACACATTCTTTTTGTGTGTGTGTTTGGCTCATCTTTTTTACCTCCATTGTATTTGGTATTGACGGTTTTTACAATGTTGACTTAATGAATAAAAATAAGAGAATTAACAGCAAAAATTGCGTTCATGGTCTGTCTTTGTTCTGTCCCATAATTTCTGCATTTCACTAGTGGATCACTAACTGTAACTATTACTGTTTAAGGTACATGTATGCTGTGTAAACAACAACCATGCTTCTATTTAAGGTTTAAACTGGTTACAGTTTAAAGCCAGTAAACGTTTATAGTTTAAAAGTTTAAACAAATATTGTTTAATCATTTAACTAAACTATGTCAAAGTTTTAAGCTTTTAAACTGCTATTAGAAGGGAGGCTATTTATAGCAACAATAGTTTTAAAAAGTTTAAGATGTCTACACTCACGAATTAGAGTGTAAGATTTTCAAGGCTAAAATGTGCATAAAATTCATTATTTTGTTGTGCTGCGGATAAACTTTGCAATTTCCAAATCATAAAGAATTGCACTCTGATATCAGTCGTTTGCATTGTTGGTGGTTGGTTCAACTCTCGATTGCTGACGTACACTTGCTAGTGTTGATTCAGTGCCTTCTGTGTTTGCCCCGATTGCAGAGTAAAACCGAGTACTGTCTTCTTTCCAGAACCTTAAAGAAAACACATGCCCAGACGGTCATTTTTTTCAATAAGAAATTGTAATTGTGAAAGGTGTTTTCAAACAAAGAAAATATTGAAAATAACTGAAATGAACCCATAGTATGACTTTCACTTCTACGTAATCATTTGGATGGTTTGTAAGTACCCTGAAGACCACTTGTTTGCAGGTGAATCAAGCCTCATAATACACGAACCTCAAAAAGTCTACACGAGTACAATACTTGGTTAAAACACTCCCTAAACATATCCCTAACTGTCCCCTTACGCTTTACAAAATTGCAGTTTTCTCAAAACAATCACGAGCGGACCCCTGCCTTGGTGTTGGGGTAATTTTCCGGTGATCGTGTCAGATTTTCTTCCCCTAGTGACGTTTAGGGGTAATATTTTAGTTTTGCTACCCTACGGGTAATTGGTGTGGAATTGCCCTTACACAAAAATCGCTTGAAATTATTTTTGACAACCCTAAAGGAGAATTCTTATGATACAGGCTATATCATAAAAATAACAATTCCCGCCACAGGTTGATATCAGGAGAATCGGACACAAATCCATTTCATTCACAGCTTTAGTGAAAGATGTCAAACGGTGTTCCAAGGAGCAATTGAATGTATCGCACCCTAACACGTAGTTCAAAGTGAAAAAACATACCCTAATTTTGTATTGTCGATGATTTGATTACCCCTTAAAAACAATGCACTCGTGGGTACATCCCCTGATTTCGAAAAATCAGAGCCCTAATTACGCGCTTTTGTATACTATCAATGATATTCCACATTGGAGAAAGTGGTCCTCCTAATCTAAGCTGTCTGGAAACAAATATATATTGACTGCTAGCTGATGTCAGTGACGTCATTGCCACCATTCATTGTTACTGGCATGCTTTTTGACAGACGCTGAAAAATTCTGTGAATCACAACTCACATACCAAACCAACCTTTAGTTTGTTTTTATAAAGTCATTGTTCAAGATTTGATCTGACAGTTGCTGGGTGAGACACCCACTGTATGTCAGTCATAGACCGTAACTCACATCCCAGCATTCCCTTTGCTTTTGGTGTTTTCTATATTAATGTCTAAACTATGATTTGACAGGTGCTGGTTGGGATTAATTTCACTTATGTAGTCTGCGGTCAGCAACTCACATACCAGGCATACCAGTGCTTTTGTTGTTTTGCTTATAGATTGTACAAAGATATTGATCTGCAGGTGCTAGTGGATTAACACCTCAATTGTAACAGTCACTTAAGTCCGGACCGTGTGGACACACTTAGTCAGCACTAGCACTCACATCCAGTCATATCATTGCTTTGTTTTCTATAGACATGTCTAAAGAATATGATCTGACAGGTGCCTGGTAGATTAACACCTCACCTGTATGTAGCAGTCATAGTCACACTCACGATACCATGCATACCATTGCTTTGTTGTTTTCCTTTCCTGCCGACAACGGTTTTAAGATATTGACTACAGGTGCTAGTGGATTAATACCCCAACTGTATGTAGCAATCCTGGGAAATACCTGCAGTGAAATTTTTCGTTTAATATAGCAAAATCGAACTATTGTGACATTCCAATTGTTGTGTTTCAAAAATAATAAAGGGGTTGTCTGTGGTTCACTCAGATGATTTTTGTTTTCTTTCTTTTGGCTTCCTTCTTAATGTTTAACTGCTCCACCGAAGGAGCTAGTACTTGACTACAGAGGTGTAATTTTCTTCAAGCGAATGCCTGAATTCCAGACCCCGAAGTAGACGGATGAAATGACTAAGGTGATTGTCACCCGCACTACTGAAAGTCCAGATAATCTGTGTTTATCTAGTTTAATAGAGTGTTATCAATGTTCCTAAAAAGCTAGTGTAGCTGAATTAATCCAAGACTGGGATTCCCCGCTTTAATAAATTTGCATGTATAAAAACTGGCATTATCTTGGGAGCTTCATGCCCATAAGCATGGTTGAACACAATGAAGACCATTGAAGTGGACCTCAACTTTCTTGAGAGAAGTTTAATTGTTGATGAAGTCAACTTTACGATGAGAGGTTTCAACGTCCATGGATATGTTGCTACAATCCCTCCGGTTGCATTCAGCCTAGAAACCACTTACAGACTGCTCAGCAGACTGGGTTCGATTGCCCTTTTTTTTTCGAAAATCGTGAGCCGGTTTTTTTTTTTCTGCCTTTTGTAGTTTTGGTGCAAAATGTGGGATGGTACTGTACAGTCTTCTTCATCTAGTGCGGTCGGGAATACGTGGCAAATTTTGAAAACCGCCACGATTTGTCGTGGCGGGGTTTTCTTTTCTTTGTCAACAAAGGCAAACGGCACCAGTCTGATCAGTCCCTGGATGTGGTTTTCTAGGGCAAATAATCGGTACAACACTACAAAGACTTTACAGAACGCAACAGACCTTACCAAAACACACATAAAAAGAAAAACCTGCTCCGATTTCGAATTGCAAATCGGCACCGTCTTGAGCAGTCGGAAGTGGTTTTCTAGCAAAAAAAATCGGCTATGTGACTGAGAACGCTCCCGTGAGTAGAATAGTTTGTTATCATGCCCATATGTAATTAAGAAAAAAGATTAGATTTTTTGTTTTGGCCATCTAGATGGTATCATAATGGAGGGCTCCAATATTTAGGTGGTGGGCCCGTCGCATAATTTTTGCTTTCCTATCGACAATAATTTTTATTTGTCAAAATATTCTAACATTATTCTTTTTATCATTTAAATAATTCCAATCCGATCCCTCTTGAAAACAAATGTTTCAACAATCCAAAGGCACCAAAGTCATCGCGTGGTGATCGTCACGCTCGTAAATTGCATTTGCGTACCAACGCGACATGCAGAGTATTGGATGCGCGGGCGCACGCCGTAATCCACTACGATAAATATGACTCTGCCCATCCAGATGACCGATATTAGATAGCAAAACAACAAATCCTACTTTTATTCTCATGCTTATTTAGTTTGGTTGTTTGAATTACCGAACATATTTTTATTTCATAATATTAGTTAAAAGGGTACAAAAATATTCCCCCCTCTGTCAAAAATGAACAACCCGTACTACCTGCGTTCACTGCGTCACGCTGAAACACACGCGCGCGCGCGTAAACACTGGCGCGACGACGCACTATTAATATTTTCTCATATAAGATAGGCAAAACCAATGATATTGCGAGTTTGCATACTAAAAACCCCGCCCACGAATAAGAATGGTCCTATTTAATATCCAATTAAAGAGACATGAGGAGATTTCCAGGAGACGCCCCCAAGTTTTCTCTAACCCCGGCTTTTTTTTACATATTTCGAATGCTTACCAAGGTATTAGAACACACCTGAATGAATAAGCCGGTTACGCCGTCTTTATGTATAAGAATGATGATTTAGTACTTTCTGTTGTGGCAAGACAGAAAGTCCAAGCATGGTTTTCTATGAGGGTGAGCGTTAACGATAGCAGGCAAGTTGAAAAACAAGGTTTAAGAGCGGTTTTTTCTTTTGCAACCTTTTGTCTAATAACCCTTCGAAACGTTCTCGGTAATGGTGGTCTACAACCGATTCCAGTGAATTTGAAGAAATTCGTAAATCCTAAAAATCTTCCTCTGTCACTTTAGCTGAGACACCAAACATTTTTTTCAGGATTATGCCTAGGCAACCACCTACTCACCAACACTAGGTAAACACCTAATTCTCTGGAATTGCATGAAGTGGACGAAGATAACTTTTAAAACCTTGAGTTTAATGATTTTGGAACCGCCTTGTAGCTATGTTATAAAAAAGACAAGGACTTGTCTTAGTCTGAATACGATTAATTTTGGTAGAAAAAATTGAAATATCAATACGTTTTCATTTTCTTCTAGCATAACTTCAACCCTTTTGAACACTTATTCTCTGTAAATTCCATAGACATAAGGTTGACAAAAGCAAAGTGTTTGGCAACTTTATCTAATATAAAATTATATATAACCTTGGTTGGAACCCTTCTTGTGTTAGGTTTGTGGTTAGAGTTTGTCATCGTTTACACAAAAAAATATGTTAAATCCTCATGAATGCCGTTAATAATGACGACATCGCAAAAGTGCTATTGTCGTTGAAGAAATTACAAGTTAGAGGGATAAGGGAATTGAAGTCCCTGGCAGCTCTTTACCTTGGGCGGCAAAATATTATAACAAGTGTAGACGTAGTACTCGACTCTACTACACACAGCAGTGACGAATATAAACAGTTGTAGCGGAGAGGGTCCATAAGAATACTACAAACAGCGGCCCACTATGATAAGATTGTGACATTGTAAACGGACCCTTCCGATATTCTTCGGTCGTTCAAAGGCTTTTATGTGGACATGGCGGCTTTCATAAGCTTAAAATATAAAACCAGTTATTTATCGAATAATTTTCGTTTCTTATTCTATCATTTTCTAATCTTTTGAGATCTAAAATAAAAGCAAATCATACTTTTAAAAGATCATTTAGGAAAAAAGAAACATTTAAGTAGAATCCATGTAGGAGGTCGGCACAAACTAGTATCCATAATTGCAAACAAAATGGACCACTTTGGGGTTTTCATTCCTTAGTTTGTCTCATAGTGTAGCATTTCACCCCTACAACCATACATTTTCCGAAACCCAGTCCGCGTGTGAAAAACTGCAGTTCAGTTTATCAAACAATCCATCGGTCCTCATACCGCTTGTTCGCCTGCCGTCGCGGGTTTGTGAATGGATAGGCCTCTTCACTGACCTTTTGCCTGATATGTGGACCTTTGACCTCATACACAATGAGAGTTTTGTCCAGTAAACTCTATAAACCAATTTGGTTCCAATTGAACTTCAACTTTTTTTTAAATGAGGTCCATTTTACATTTCACAGCCATTTAACAACTTGACCCACATGACCTTTGACATTGGTATGTGTCCTTACCTCATAAACAAATGAGGGGATGCCATGTTACCCATATGAACCCAATTTGGTTTAAAATTCCTCGAAGTATTGATTACAGAGGCAAATGTTAAACCCTTTTTCACGACCAACCAGACAACAACAAACACAGAATCAACACAACATTGGACAAAAGGATCCCTATGTGTCTTTCCTCCTTCAGCAGGCGACACAAAACTGTTAACAAATGTTCGGCCTTCTAGAGGAAAAAACCGCGTTTATTTATCGTCGCTTTATTTAGCAACTAGTTTAAAACATCTTCCCTCAATCAACCGCTTTTCTTGCTAATTGGTTTGTTTAGTTTATTTGTTTTTCGGCAGGATATCACGCATTCCCGCGTTCAAGATGGCCCGAGGAAAGGCAACAGCGTGCACTTTGTTTCCGATCTCGCCGGATTCTCGTGGATAACACTAGTGGAGGCTACAACATGTACTGATTTATTTCATTCAATGGTTTTGATGACCGACTTTATGATTTAGAACCGAATTGTACGTATTTGTCGAATTGACACTTTATAATGGGTATCTCCTATCCGAAGTATTCCCCACTTCCATATTGCATTTCGGTCGACATAGGTCTACTAAACTCTAAAAAACAACCCATAAAAAGAAGCAATAAGCATTAAACACATAGATACCGGCTAACCACGACAAACTACTAAAAACACCACTATGAATATAACATGATCTATGACGGAATAATCATGAACTTTTTAAGATCTTCCTCGAGATAGCCTGAAAACATCAAAAATAGGAAATAAACAAGCTACAAATATCAATTAAAATCAAATGGTTTGTAAAAGTTAATATTATATCGATAAATTTTTAAATGTACCTAATACCGTTTTTGTTTGTTTGTTATTTATTTGTATTTTCTCCGCGGTAATCATATAAAATTCTGATGTAAATCCGGATGGATGGTTATTTTAGTTACAAAACATATAATTCATCTACTCGAGATGAATATATGTGATGCAGATCTGGGAAAAACCCACCACATGGCTGGGAAATTTATATTTTGAGTTTTTACTATCACTACAAAGTTTGAAATAGTAAGGGTTCCATAACTGTTCCTTCGTTCTCTTTGTACACACATCAAAATTTAGCCTCACATCTGACAAAAAATAAAGTAAAATATAAACAGATTTTAAGCTATTTCTCTTTATTTTCAAAAACTGCCTGTTGCATGTGGCGGGTTTCCCAAGATCACATCACATATACGAAGTTCTGACACTAAACCGAGCCAAAAAATGGTCCGCATTAAGGATTATCGTGATCCACCCAAACGTGTCATAATATTAGAAATTTACAGAAGTAGTCCAAAAGTGAAGAAAAGTCTGTAGAATTGCGATAGTTATTGTTCCAATGAAATACGACAAGAGACGATGCAGTATTGAAAGATATGAAACATTACGCGTTGTAGAAAGTTCCGTACGGACAGTAATGACTAAAATATCCGACATCGTCTTATTGGTTGCCTTTTAGTCTTATCCCTTGTAGGATATGTTAGGATAGCTATAAGTGTTACAGTCATGCGAAAAAATCTGATTTGTGATGATCTTTGCGATTTTTATGATTTGGGCAAAATAGTGGTATTGCCTTTACCAGGCTTTTTAATGTCATTCAGCAGTGTTAAGGGGAAAAATATAATGATTGTGCCCTCTTCTGAAAACAAAAAACATTTGTGGATAATTTATCAAACCGTGATCAAGATAAGAGTGGTTCGTCTGTTGGATATTGAAACCCTTGTCATTACAACGACTAAA
The DNA here is from genome assembly GCA_023653785.1 of Ophioderma brevispina. NCBI lineage: Eukaryota > Metazoa > Echinodermata > Ophiuroidea > Amphilepidida > Ophiodermatidae > Ophioderma > Ophioderma brevispina. The sequence continues at coordinate 39,943 of JAMKCH010045682.1, read as the reverse complement.
AAGCTACTTTATCGAAAATATTAATCATGAATGATGAAAAACAAAATGGTAGTACCTGATTTAAAAATCTTCAGTGACAGTCGCAATGGATACATCACTTCCCAGATTAGCAAATATATGGTTTCCATAGCAACAAATGACATAGCCATACCAAGTAGTGGTAAGCCTTTACGACCTAGTTAATGATAAGTCAAAATTATGAGTGAATATTAAAGGAAAAAAATATATTCAAAGCAAGAAATTGTATTCTTATTATAGGTCATCCATGAAAAACCCCAAAGGTTTATATTTACCCATATCGAATTACTGCGGAAAGAATTAAAAATTGAACCACTTCGGAACTATGATATAAACAATTATTGGTGATTAAAAAAGGCAATTGGTGAATTCTTTAGAAAACTTTACTAAAAGGCACTTAAAGACACATCAGGAGTTGATAAATCAGAAAATCGAAAAAAATCTCAAAAATCAAATTTTTGTATTTTGTAACAAATATATATATATATAGGTATTCCAACCTATACTGCAAGTGATAAGTTTGAAACAACTTAATAGGGACAAAATCGGATAATTGAAGTCATTACTGGTACGAACGGACACTTACTACACACGTAATTGAATGGGGATTCATATCTTTGAATCCCGTTGTTTTTTTTTCTTTTCTGTATTTTTCAGTTGGAAAAATATACCTTATGAGAGACCTACAGATTTATCCTTCACTGTAAGCTATTTACTGACAGTTTAAAATATTTTTTTATCTTTGGCTGAATCACTGATAGTGTTTTTAAAGGATAACATTTTGGCGGTTTGCATTGTACCATAGTGGTGCAGTATTAGCCAATTGCACGATCCCGAAATGCACTAGTATTGTGCCCATTTCCATCCACGAACTTGTACCAGAGTTCATGTTACAAAAACATTGTTGTTCGTTCGAGTCGCCGAACAGTGCCTAATAGGACATGCAAAGTACCTTTTTCTGAAGTTAATTCTTACAAAAATGTGAAAATACAACGGAACAAAAAAACAATCGGCACTGGTGTTGAAATTCACGCAAAAAAGTGATATTTGCGATCGTAACTGTTACACAACTATAGTGAACGCAAACGTCACAGATAGGGTAAGTTTTCTGGTATTTCTTTAAGCTCTTAACCGTAGGTTTTTAGCCGACTTGAGGCTGGTACAAGTTCCGGATTGGAGGAAATGGCACAACAGATGCATTATGGGGATCGTGCAAATGTCTATTTAAAGACAGTGTTTTTAAAATGGGAAATAACGCATTCTTTGTTTCAGGATATGCTAGATTTGATGACTGTTTCAATATTAATCACTTCATTTTGTAAATAAAAAGCATAACATAAAACCTCATCAATACAAAAGCAAATAATATGAAAAATAAAAAGAATATTATGTAAGAATACAAAACAACAACAATAAAGTATTTATAAATATAAACAATAAACAAATGTTTCTTTGTGTTTACGGGTTTGTTGTTTGTATATTTGCTTCCCCACATCAAGGGCAACTTACCCTCTTTCCAGTTTCTTGTTTAAAAATATTCTATGCACACGCCATGTTTTGGAAAACATTGAGCCAAATGCTAACGTAAATCCTAATGAGAGAAGCCATAACCGCGCCTGGGATCCATAAAAAAGCACAAATATATAACTTAATAATATTTGCAACACTTATAGCTCATTACAAAGCATTGGCTTTCCGCCAGTACCTGCACGCGTAAACTCACCCAAAAAGTGTAAGGTATAGATGAGGTGACATCAATGTTTACAAACACAAGTTAGCACCTGGTCTACTGACATGTTAGAGGTGCAAAAAATATGCCCATACAGTCACAGCATTCAATAGCCTTATCACGCCTGATTGAGCGCGAATTTTAAAAGCACAAGCCCTGCAGGTGCTCACGCATACTGCCGGGCAGTGCTTTGTTCGTTGCCCGGCGTTGACGTCACATGTCATCTCATCTATAGGATAAATGGTTGGAACCTCACACGTCTAAATTAACTAATAATAGATTATTAAAATCTATCTTGTTGTTCTGAAAAGCCTTCGGGTTGCAATCAATGTTATTGTTAGTTTGTCATTTAGAATCAAAATAAGTAATTCACGCGTCTATTAGGTGGGTAGCTTTGCTATAGACCGTATTCAATAGCCAGCCATGTTGGTGGACAAGATAGACGCATTCCAGTACTACAATACATTCTCCTGTCAATGATCCCTGTGCAATCGCTAAACATGGATCGATTGACAGCTTAAATGTATTGTAGTCCTGGAATGGATGCGTCTTGTCCACCAACATGTCTGGTGGCTGACGTCATATTGAATACGGTCTATAAAATGCGATGGAAGACTTACTCTGTTCTCCTTGCAAGATCAATAAATGACCTTGTAATCTAACCAGGGTGTAAAGAAGAAGTATTAGTGGGGGACTGTAGTGCCCAGATCTTATGTGAGTTTGCAAATCTGGATAAAATTGTGAATTTTGGTACACAAGAACTTTATGCATTGATAATAAAAAAATGATGGAAGCACTTGGCAGACCCCTTTCGTGGCCCAAGCTTGGATTTCAAGGTTACACAGGGGTAAACATTTTTAAAATGCCATAGATAGTGTAAACAATACCTTTTTGGAATCCTTGTAACCAGACAAACATCATGGTCATGGTCAGATGGTGTGCTTTTCAACACTTTCGGAACATTTTAAAATTTTGACCCCTGTATAAACTTGAACTTCAAGCTGGAATCCATTAAGGGGGGGGGGGGGGTGGCAAGTGCTTTCATCATATTTACTAGATATCAATGCCTAAAGGACTTGTGTGCAAAAAATTTACAAGGTTATCGGGAAGCGCACACTCTTTCGTTTACAGTCCCCTGCGATATGTAAATAACGCAACACAAGCGTGATGAGTACAAAATCAACATTACACCCAGGTTTATTTTAGACGCTATAAGCATCACATGAAAGTACAATGAACACGTTATGATTTACTCTCTTATCTTTCCATACTTGAACGTGAAGCTGAGACGATTTCACCTAAGAGTTTATAACTTGTTTGATCGTATATTTTTATAGGGTCTTTCTGAAGAATGGTTATGTTTTCATTTGATGTTCATTGAATACGGGCAGTAAATTAAAAGGAATTATAATGCTCGTACAGTAAAACTAATTAAAAACATCCAAAATAGCAAAGCCATTGTGAAACGCCAGTCTTAATTATCGATTATGGAATTACTCTGTGGCAAAGAATAGACGTTATTGTGCGGGGTTAACGATTATAAGGAAAACTTTGGTAATTTTGCCTTCTTACTTTTCTAAAACATGTTGTTCACGTTGAGACGTAGCTTTACTTACCCTGCAGACATGATCCATGGCATGGTGTCCTACCAGAGACATGTCTACACCAGCCATGATGGCTGCAAAGATACGAAACGACACCGCCAATGATGATCACATTGTTTATGTTAGGACGTGACATTTTAATAACTCTGTGCAAAAAGTATAATGATGCAAGAAATATAAATATCAAGCATTGGGAAGGGATGTTTTTAGAGTTGGTTTTTTAGCATATAATTAAACATCTATGAAGTGTGTTGATCTCATGATTTCGTCACTAGTTTCAGGCCAATTAGTCAATGGAAATTAGCTAATACAATGACAGTGGAGAACTTTCAAAATTGGTTGACATACTCGACGCACAGGACAACAACAATACATAACTGTTTTAGTAGCAAACAGTTCATTAAATAGGGGACACAAAGTAAAATAGAAAATAGCCCATACGGATTTGTATAACGATCGAGAATTACAATGATGTATCAGCCCGTTGCGTAGCCTCCCACATCCTAGTATCAGTATTGCAACACAGTTATCAGCATAGGATAGTGAGAAGTATTGGCATAGTGTTTTCGGCAGTAGATAGCTGCTGGTATTACCACACAGTGTATCACCAGTAGATAAATGATAAGTATGGCCCACAATGTATCGCAGAAAATAGCCAATGAAGTATTGTGCAGATCTAACGCGTGAGAAACACTTATAAAGTCTACAACAACAGTGTAGCAAGCGTAGATAGTTGATGAAGAAATGGCACAGAGTGTATCATCATTAATATGGCTGTATGAAATATTGGCATACAATGTATTAGCAGTAGATAGCACTGAAGTATTGTGCATAGTGTACCAGCAGCGTAACTGATAAAAGTTTACCTACCCGGGCACAGTGTATCAGCAGTAGATAGTTGATGAAGGAATGACACAGAGTGTATCAACAGCAGAAAATAGCTGATGAAGTATTGGCAACAGTAAATCAGCAGTAGATAGGCTGATGACGTATTGGTAATAGTGTATCACCAGTAGATAGCTGATGAAATATGGGCACAGAGTAGATCACCAGTAGATGGCGGTGGAAGAATTGGCATACAGTGTATCAGCAGTAGATAGCTGATAAGTATGGACCACACGTGCGCCAATAGGATAGTGCATACGTATTGGCAAGAGTGTATCGCAGAAAAAGCTGATGAAGTATTGGGGCCGAGTGTAACAGCAGTAGATAGCTGTGAAGTAGTGACACAGGGTGTACCATCAGTAGATAGCTGATGAAGTACTGGCACACAGTAAATCAGCAGTAGATAGCTGAGACGTATTGGTAATAGTGATCACAGTAGAAGTGATGAAATATGGGCACATAGTAGAACAGCAGTCGATAACTGATAAAGTATTGGCACACAATGTATCACCATAAGATGGAGATGAAAGTTTGGCATACAGCGTCTCACCAGTAGAGAGCTGATCACGTATTAGTACATAGTGTATCAGCAGTAGATAACCGAGGAAGTATTGGCCTACAGGGCATCAGGAGAAGAAGCTGATGAAGTATTGACACACAGTTGCCATCCGAAGTAGATAGCTGATGATGTATTGGTACAGAGTGTATCACGTAGATGGCTGATTGAAATATTGGCACAGAGTAGATCACCATTACCGAGGCGGATGAAGATGGACACAGTTATTGTGTAGTAGCTAACTGAAGTAATTAACCCAACAGTGTATCAGCAGTCGGTAGCTGATTAAGTAAATAAGCAAAACAATGCATCAGCAGCAGATAACTGAAGTATTGGCACGAGTGTATAGCAGTGGCTAGCTGATGATAGATAGCTGATGTTGAAACGATGGGACGTTTTGGCACATGGTCAAGTAGCATAGCTGATGAAGTATTGGCACAGAGTAGATCAGCAGTTGTACACAGTCGATAGCTGAAGAGATTTCTACGAGTGTACCTCAGTGAGATAGCGATGAAGACTGGGCCAACGTGTATCTGCATTAGTAAACTGATGAAATTGACACCAGTGATATTGTATCGCTAGTAGATAACATCGTGTGTATGACACAGTGTATCCGCAGTAGACCTGAAGTTTTGTTACATGGGTATCCTAGTGATGATGTTGATCAGAGGTATCAGCAGTAGACTAGGATGAAATCGTTGGATTACACTGTATCAGCAGTAGATAACTGATAAAGTATTGGCACACAGTGTATCACAATTAGATGGAGCATGAAGTTTTGGCATACAGTGTACCACCAGTAGATAGCTGATCACGTATTAGTACATGTGTATCAGCAGTAGATAACCGATGAAGTATGGCCTACATGGCTCAGCAGGAGTAGATAGCTGATGAAGATTGACACACAGTGCATCAGAATGTAGATAGCTGATGTGTATGTACAAAGTGTATCACCAGTAGATGGCTGATGAAAGTATAGTAGATAACTTGAAGTAATCGTGTTATCAGCAGTAGGTAGCTGATTAAGTATTGGCAAAACAATGCATAAGCGTGATAACTGACTATTGGCACAGAGTGTATCAGCAGTGGCTAGCTGATGATAGATAGCTGATGTGAAACGATGACGTTTTGGCACATGGTGTATCACAGTAGATAGCTGATGATGTATTGGTACAGAGTGTATCAGCAGTAGATAGCCTGATGAAGTATTGACACCACGCATCAGCAGTAGACTAGCTGTTATGTATTGGCACACAGTGTATCACCATTAGATGGCAGATGAAGTAATGAAACAGTGTATCCGAGTATATAGGCTCTGGTGACGTATTGGCACAGAGTAGATCAGCAGTAGATAGCGCTGAAGTATGGCACACAGTTATCAGCAGTAGATAGATGATGAAGTATTGGCACCAGAGGTAGATCACCAGGATAGAATGATGAAGTATTGGCATACAATGTATCAGCAGTAGATAGCTGAGACGTATGGGGCCCAGAGTAAAGATCACCAGTAGATAGCTGATGAAGTATTGGCACAGAGTGTATCAGCAGTAGATAGCTGAGACGTATTGGCACAGCGTAGATCACAAGCAGATAGAGAGATGACAGTAATATCACACCCCGTGTGTCAGCAGTACCGATAGCTGATGAGTATTGGCCCACAGAGTAGATCACCGTAGATAGTGATGAAGTATTGGCACAGAGTAGATCACCAGCAGATAGCTGAAGTATTGGCACAGAGTAGATCACCAGTAGATAACTGATGACGTATTGGCACAGAGTAGATCACCAGTAGATGACGGATGAAAAAATTGGCACAAAGTGTATCTGTAGTATATAGATAACTGCATGATGAAGTATTGACACACGGTGTATCAGCAGTAGATAGCTGATGAAGTATTGGCACAGAGTGTATCAGCAGTAGATAGCTGAAATATTGGCACAGAGTGTATCAGCAGTGGTTAGCTGATGATAGATAGCTGATGTAAAACGGCATAAGCTAATAGATAGCTGGTTAGGTATTATGTGTATATGGCGTTAATTTGGTCTAAAAGTTTTCAGTCTATTTCTAGCCTACCCTTCCTAAAGTTTCATATTTAGCCTTTGTATATAAAGGACCAACATTCTAAAGCGGATTATTATTGTCTCCGACCATACCCAAACGTTTCATATAACATTACACACACTATACACATTTATTTTAGCCATTTATTTACAGGAGCACAACATTAGGGAGTGTCTCCATGAATATACCTTTCACTGCGTTTGACGATATTGAAAACCAGTATACTAATCGCCAGCAGAATGCCGATTATAGACAAGCAGAATATCACGGCAAGAACGGAAGGCGACATTGTCATCAATTTCTCTTCTTTCCTGATCTCATCATGGGGAGGTGCACCATCTTAAAAGTAATAATCACATTAAATTTCGTAATCATGAACATTATTGTTATGTATTTGTCTCATCGTCATCATCGTCATCGTCATCGTCGTCGTCATAATTATTGACAGCCACCAACAACAACTTTTTAAGTATATACTCACTCATCCACGTCAGATTGTGGGGTGCATCCCACACAAATTTCTCATCATACGAGTAATAGAATCCTACAGTTTGTGTAAAACCACCTGAAAATATTAACAAAGGTAAGCGAGAGGGGAAAATGAAAAATTTCAAAAACATATAATCCAGGAGAATGCTATTTTAAAAAAAAAAAGAGAATTAAGCAAGGGGGAACGCGATTTTTTTCACAGAAAAACAATTGAAATCCTCTACTCCCTGCGTAAATAATGACCGGTCCTTTAAGGTGTCATGTCTGTTTACGGAGAAAACACTAAATTGCGAATTTCTTGCAGGGACGATTAAATTTGAACGTCAGATTAAGAACACCTGCAACATACTTAGTAAAGGCTAACGGTTCATGATACCAAGGGTCTACCTTTTCAGCTAATCAGTGAGACAAGTTGTGTTAAAAATGTGTAAAAATGTCGAAAAAACCTGACCATAACCATTAGTATTGCAATGGGCGAAATTGCATCTAAAACTGACTATCGAGGAGGATGTGCAGCAAACGAAAAACATTGTTAAACCATCTCAAAAACGTTAGTTTGAATGTTATTACATTATTAAGTTTAAACCAAATATTAAAATTTGAACACAAACATCGCCAAATGCGTTTTAGTTGCAACGTTTCAAGAAAATGATGATTTTATCACTAAACAAGGTTCCGATGTGGGAATTACATTTTGACTTGACTAGATAACGCAATTACTTTTATTAAATGCGGATTTGAACACACCGGTCTATCCCCATCATCTGCAAAGCCAAAGGGACCCTGTAATGTATTAAAAATACATTCAAAATGTTAGAAGCGGATCGAACACTCAGAAGTGGCCACCTACGGCGTAGTTATTTAAAACAGGATTTTTAGTCAAAATATCTTTGTCAAATTTCAATAACATTGGTAACTATCCCGTCATCCAAATTAAATAATTTGATTTATTTCACCGCGAAATTAAAGTCCTAATTTATTTTCATTTTTGTTAACTATAAAATTATTTTCCAATTCAATTGGCCAGGGCTCTTGTTCACATTCAACTCTAATTCTAGTTATTGACTAGAATCTATAGTGAAGTCAGATTTTACACGGGAAGTGACTAGGGGGTTTTATGAGACCTTTGGTTCTCGAACCATGTAATTTTGAAATTCATTTGTACAGGAAAATGTTGTCATTGACCTTCCCGATGGTACATAAGGGTCACGTATCCAATTTATTAGAAATGAACGTGGATTCAAGTTAAAACTTATCACAAAGCTTGCCCTCAACTAAAAGTTCTCGGATTACAAGAAAATTGGCAAACATATCGGTGCGTTAAACAACTTGTGTTTAGACAGTGTTATTAAGATGTTATGCAAGAAAGTAGACTACCCAAGAGTTTGGAGCCTTACGACAGCCTATTAGTGGTGTATAACCTGTATAAACTGTAGATATATTTAAGATGTGGTTTCATCCTATATATAAATCATTTACATAATTGGTACGCTGGGTATATGTGCACCCACAGGAGAGCGATAGGATATGATCAGAGGGTGTTTTGAACAATCCAATAATGAATGCAATGGGCCTAAACTGTATTGTACTAAACACATATATCAATACTTAGGAGTAAAACGTATCCAAGAAGTTAAAGGGACCACAAAGGCATTTCTTTAAGAAATGTGATTTTGTGGGATCACATGGACCGATTGAGATGAGTTTTTCAAAGCTGGCAATTGCGTGATCGACTCAATACACCCTCTGGGATTGATAGAATTAATAATGGTGCATATGACCAATAGCATAGCACTTACAGACAATGTCAGAGATTTAGTCAACTTGTAACAAAATAACCCCGCGGACTAACCCCCATGTTAAACTGTTGTATTCGAAAATGAAATGAAGTCCCATTGAAAATATTGGTTCCAAAAATATATTCAATGTATCACTTTAAGCAAATTCGGTTTTTTTCTTTTATTTATTTATATGCCAGTGAAAATACTCCGATTTGAAAACAGAATTACCAAGTCGGCATTGACCCGCATCTTACTTTATTTCACCAGACATGAGCAAGCTTGGAATGTACAGGAGTTAATGCTACGATGATTTACTTCAATTTTAGCTCTGTATAAGTAATTTTGTTTGTCGATGTTGTCTAAAACTGTAGATCGTGGATGTCATCCTCTGCCCGGGCAGGGGAGTAGAGACCCTGGTTGATCTTGATTATTATTTATGTTTTACTTCTTGTTATATTTTATAAAGAGATGATAGTATAACAATCAAATGGACCAGTTGTAACACTATATTGTAAAGATGTAGGGGGGAAACTGGGTCTCTTGAAATGAGACACCGGCACCAGGGCGGTGGAGGCCAAGCTACGCACTTAATTATAGCAACTCAATAAAAATGTCAAAAGAATTACAGCAATACTGAGTGCAAATCACAAACCAATTGGGTGTGTTGTGGGGTCGTCACTGGGGTTCCTCATGACCCACATTACGACCTCGTCTTGTTCGTTATTCATACCAAAAAATCAGAATTACCCTTCAAGGGGAGTGATTTTCAACTCCAACGGTTTTGGAATAAGCAAATATTCCTTGACACCATATAAAAAATTCAGAATTTTTCATAAGCTTTCGCTTTTACGTGTTAAACCAATGGCGCTGTCTAAATTTGGGATTTCTTGCCGCCCTCCCCTGAACCGGCACATTGGAAAAGTGCGCCCCTCAAGATTTTGTATAGAATTTATAGTTTTTCATAGTTGTGAAGTTTTATATATTATTTCCTCACCTGAAAGAATTAAGCCCAAATCAGCGCCTTATTGGTAAACAGAACGATTTTTACTAATAAAACACCGGGTGCTTTTATTCACGCTCACGGGATTATGCGTAAACACAAGAAAACAGCACGGCGAGTTGACTTTCAAGACCCAAGCCTATCAGTTGAGACTAGAGAGCAATTGAAGAGAAATTTCATGATTTGCAGAAATCGATGTAAGGCAACAAAAGAAAGGTGTAGGTGTTGTTAAAACGTTTTACCCTCGTCTTACCAGGGGGGGGGGGGGGTGGTTACCACCCCCTAGTGACTCGCTACGGTGCGCTTAAATGCCAACAACTTTCGTTAAAAGCTCTAGGAATCGTTCTTCATCCTTTCCGGTCATTTTAGCGAAAAAAAATCTGAAGTAGCACCTTGCCGGGGTTAGGGTTAATGCCGTGTACAGTCGACGGATAGTGGGTGGTGCCAACCAAGGATATTTACGGTGCATTTTTGAAAATATTATGCACAGTAGGTCTTACAATCTACGTTTTAGATAAACTGCCAAATGCCATCAATAGAGCTTGAAACCACCGGGGCAGGAAAATCCGATATTCCTACGTTTTTAGGGCAAAATCGGATTTTCGCTATTTTCTGTGGAAAATGACAATTTGCCGACTTGCGGCGTGATGACGTCATTGTGACGCCATACTAGGATATTGGTATATTTTGGTATCATGAGAAAGAGAAGGACAATAGCCTTTTATTGTATCACAATACAAAGCATCGGGATTTATGAAACAATTTCGGGGGGAATGAGTACAAATAAAATAAAATTGGGAAAAAGGTTAAAAAAAACCCTCGGTGGCTTGGTAAGACGAGATATCGCAAGCCAGAAAGGCCATAACGTATTGTCGCAACGCGTTGCAACATTTCGGCAACGCGTTGCGAGAAAAGAGCCACGCGTTGCGGCGTCGGCCAATTAATAAAGATGATTTCTGGGAAGATTTCAAAAATTAGACACACAACGCGTTGCAAGTATCTAGAACGCGTTGCGGAAACTCACAATGCGTTGGCAAGCCTCACAACGCGTCACCAAGCTATTAAGGGTCATAACGTATTGCCGAAACGCGTTGAGAGAAAGTCACAACGCGTTGCGACATTCGGCAACGCGTGGCCGGCCTCGGCCAATCAAAATTCATGAATCAAGCCGTCACAACGCGTTGCAAGCCTCACAACGCGGTGCAAGCTTCAACAAACGCGTTGTGCAGGCAATAAGGGTCATAACGCGGAGGCAAGTCACAACGCGGTGCTACTTTTTCGAACGCGTTGCAGCAATACGTTATGGCCTTTATGGCTTGGATAGCGAGGGTTAATGTCACTTACCGAAGCCCCCGTTGAATGAACATGTTATCTAATGTTTTGCTGATAGTAGCGCGAACGTCTGGGTCACCCAACTGTAGTCTCTGCAATGTCGTATTTTCTGTATTAAATTAAACACAAAATGCAACTGATATGCTTTTTTAAGAAATCAGACGATTTTAAGGTCTTAGAGATATATTAAAAATTAATTGCAGATGGGTTAACTTAACATAAAAATCATTGTATCGCGGATTCAACAAGACTTGTAACCACAATTTAAAATAGGTATAAAAAGTGATATTCCAAGACTAGGCATATTATGCTGCCTTCCACCTGATTTAAGATTCGGGCAATGTTTCAAAGGTCTCATCTTTAAATGATTTAATTTCGTAAAATAAAGGTAGGTTTTAAAATAGGTAAAGGTAGGTCAAGTAGGTAAATGTGAAACTGAATGTTGATTTTAATTAATCCATATTCACAAAACGTGATAGGAACTTTCATGAATTGACCCTTTTAAAGAACTTTGCTCACAATCATGTATGAGTTAGTGTATACCATTAAACGAACACTCCGCCTTAAAAAAGCAAACAATTGCAATATAACAATATCGGGTTAAACCTCTATATTTAGATTGTCTTAGATAAAACAGTATCGTCTGCATTTTGTTTTTGATTATTAAATCCCCCTAAGGAAGAGAAATTAATAACTTTAAAAATAAGCATTCTCGATTTTCAACTTGACATATGAGACTGATATTCAAACTTAGAATAATAATAATATAATAGCAGAGATTATAATAATAGCAGAGATAAATATAGCGCCTTATGCTAGGCCTCTAAGCGCTTTCACAAAGGGCCGCTGATCACTGTGGACCAACCATACCATAAAACCATTTAGCTTATAATTTCAAGGGATTGCAGCGGTATCGGGATCAGCGCCTTTCCCTTATCAGCAACACATACATCGAGAGAACCATCGCAGCCGGGACCAGCATCCCAAATATCGCATGGGAAAATCGGGACCCAAATAGCGGTTAGTTTTCTTGTCCAGGGAAAATTACAATCACAGCTGATCTCACAGGGCTCGAACACACGCCTATACGCCCATGGATGAACATACACTGGAGTGAGCGCTTACCTGATTGAATTCGAAGATACCCTCGGAAAGTGTTAATATCTCACTGTAAAACAGTGTTTGGAAAGTGAGGCAAAAAAAAAGGTGGTGCTTAGTTTTTTTAATGTTCAGCATTAAACACTTGTGTTTAGAAATTAACCAATTGGTGTTTAGATATTTGCATGTGTAGAGATTAAACGTTTTATAACGTTTAGAAGCGTTTAATCTATCAAACATGTCAAATATCTCTAAAACACAACTGTTTAATTTATAAACACCCACGTTTTAATATCTAAACACTAACGGGCCGGTCGTATTCTCCAAACGATTTTGTTTAAAATAAACGGTGGTTAGGCATAACACTGGGGTTAGCTAAACGCACTGTTTTTTAAAAAAACGCAGGTTAAATATTTCACCAAGTAGTGTTTTTTTAGACTAACCACTGTATTTAACGGCCGCCTAAATATAATCCCCCGAACCGTGATATCTTCGCCTATATCATTAGGTGTGCTGTATGAACAATATTTATATGTAGACAATGCTTCCGTAGTGTAAATACCAAGAAGAAGCCCGCGGGTAAATTTCAAGAATGTAGCGTTACGCAAGGAGCTAGAATTTGTTGAGAGAATGCGGGGAGAACAAAACCCAGGCCTATTTAAAACGGTTTTATGGCGTGTGGCTGCACTGGCTATCATTCAATACTATAAAGCTAAACACGAGCATGAAAATAGAAGCAAAGGAAAATGGGCGAGGAAGAAATCAATGAGGATCTCGGAAACGAAAGATAAGTAGAAATAAAGGAGGTAACTGTTTTAACCACGAGTATCACATGAGCCTAAACTATCAGGCATTTGTGAAAATGTGAAGTTAAACACACCTTCAACTACACCTTGGACAAGTTAAGTTTACAAACGTTTTAGGTATGGTTTAACGATGTTCGGCTCTAAAATTTAAACAGCGTTTTAAAGTTAACCATGCTTTGAGAATTGCGTTTATTTTAGGAGGCGTTTAAAGTGCGATTTAACCAGTGATTAGAGTTAAACATCGTTTGAGAATACGGGCCAAAGTGTTTAATTTGCTTAAAACATTAAACACCCGAAACACACCTGTGAATTCACTTTTAAACACTGTTTTACAAGTGCATGCTACGTAGCACTGAAAAGTTAGTTTCCATGAACAAAAAACTTAACCCCATGCATGTGGCATGCCGTCTGTCATGCACTTGTTGATCCCTCAAAAGTCACACAGCAGTTGTGTTATGTTTTACTAATTTTATTAAGTCTGTAAAATGTGCAATCTAACACCCCAAACAAGCGTTGCTATATTACTAATTGGAGACATTTTCATGACAATTTACACTTGAAAAATCACATACTTGCGAGACAAGCGTTTAGCGTGGTAGGCTTAATACGTGTGCGCGTTACTCATGTTAAATTATTTGTTTTCTTGAGTGTTGTACAAACCGCTTACATGTATTGAGCATTCACTGCACGTTGAACGGGGATGTTTCCATTACTTGCATAGGTTCACACACGAGAAAAAAGAGGACAGAAGAATTCGGAGAAGAACTCTCAAGTTCGTTTTCTGTTCAGCTTTTAATGGGACATCGACCAGCGATTTTAATATCCTTTTAATCTCATGGCCGAGGTGGAATTGGCTCAAGGGATTGGTCGATACCTAGGCGGCCACCGGCCATGGATATCGAGCTACCCCCTGCATTATCTGCAGTAGATATGGAAGAAGAACAGAATGATTGACAAGAGACTCTGTTCCGCCCATATCTAGCTAGGGCAGCTCTATTACTACTGCGGTGGCCTAGATAGATATGATCGCCCACTCCATTTATATATTTGTGTTTGACGCCTGACTTTGCCTCTTACATCCCTCGCCGTTTATGAAGGAGAGTTCCACCTCGTCCCAAAACAATAATAACAGAATATTAAGAAATAACCCAATTATTAGCATGCTGATATGTGTACACATACACACATAAATAACATTACATGCCGTAATAGACCGAAGAAGTAATGGTAGTTCGAAAATGAATTGATTTGGTGGTAAATATGCAAAAGGGCAGACTTCAGTTTCAACGGCAATTAATTAAAAAGGCATTTTAAACAGAGGTTAAATATGAAATTTCAGAGTTTTGTATGACCTTGGAATCATGAGTTCAAAAGTTCAGCTTGCAAGCTAATATCGCGAACATCATACACTGTAGGCTAGCTCATTGTCATGTTCATAATACGCTGGCAAAGTTAAGGTTGACATGATAATGTTGAAGAAGACGTTGCCCTCCCGAACCAACAAAATCGCTTAATGTTGCATGAAGGCATTGCAAATGGCAGCAGCGTCGTTGCTCAAGCAATGATAATGAAGACATTACTATGTTCATAAGATGAGGAGACAGTCCATCCTCCAACATTTGAAGGAAGAAATACACAAAGTTCAAGATGCAAGGTTTGTTACCTCACTGACAGCACAAGTAGACCACAATTAAACCTACTCACAGCTGAGAAGAAAACAGGA
This sequence comes from Ophioderma brevispina, assembly GCA_023653785.1. NCBI lineage: Eukaryota > Metazoa > Echinodermata > Ophiuroidea > Amphilepidida > Ophiodermatidae > Ophioderma > Ophioderma brevispina. The sequence continues at coordinate 24,860 of JAMKCH010045682.1, read as the reverse complement.
AGAGAAGATGCAAAAACACCATCTATGCCCAAAACATATGTGCAGTACGGGGAATCAAGTTCGCTGACACCGTATAGGTGTATGTTGAACAGAAACAGCAGTGAGTTCATTCATATCATAAGGAAAACAAGGTTCGTTGACGTCACACTGGGTACCACTCATGGCTTTCACACATCGCAACAGCCAGCAGCATACTTGAAGTGAGTCACTCCATCATAAAGGAAACAAAGTTATTGACGTCTCAACTGGCGTTTCATTGCACATACCGCCCTAGTGTACAAAGGTCAGAAAACAGCATTACTTAAGGTGTAAACAACTGATGGAGAAAAGTTCTGGAAAATCCAAGGCACTCAGTTCAAAATTAGCCACTCACAGCGTAGACAGTAGTCGTGACCATCTGTGCAGTTGTCTCACTTTTTTCTGATACGTGGCAATTCAGTGCATATTCCTACTTGTTTAGCAGTCAAAGTTATCACAAACACAGACGGCACGTGTGTAGCAGGTAGTTGAAGAGAAGTTATGCCAATTATGTGATGAGTAGGAAGGCCATAGCAAAGCTTGACAAGTTTATAACAAGGTCATACATTGCGGCGAAAACACATTCATTTTTCTTTGGATTGACGACATGCAGAGCTGTGTTGTTTTTTTACCTTAATTAATGTTGTTGTAATGGTGTGGATTTATATCTATAAACAAAGATTAAGAGTAAAAACTAAAATTCTAATCTATACTATAAAGATTGAACTTTGCCATGTTGTTTCCCTGGAGGCTGACATATTGACCCAGGAGGTCGCCGTGGCATGGGTACCGTTGATTCAGGTGATCCCTTCCCGTCGTGACTTGCGATACCTCGGGGTTAGTATTTCACATTGTCAAATGGTGATAGATGATAAATTTACATTGGCTTGAACTTCAAAAACGTGTTGTAAACAGTTAGTTAATGCGTATTTGAATTCCGGTGGGGGTGACAAAGAGGAAATACGTAAATTTAATTAAACAATGAGGGTACCTTCATCCCGGGTACGTAGTTATCATTCATTGTCGGGGCTTGATTATGACATGTCCAGTGAGTTTGACCTTTGTGCTATTTCAATGGAACAATATGTCTTTTTGGTGATGAAAAGAGAACAAGCAGCAGGCCTACTGCAAACACAGTTAAGATGATTGCGAATTTAACGAGTTTCCTTGACGATTTCCTAATGATTCCCAGCATGTTATTTGGTTGCAAAAATTTCGTGACCTTGTGTTTCCGTCCCGACATTACGCGGGCAGGCCTGATCGGTGGGGGAGCTAGTCAGTACTGTCCTGGTGGGACTGGTGTTCCTAATTACTACAGCAAACATTGAAACTTCACGATTAACTGTGTGGTTGCCAATGTCCCTTTCTTTGTGTCCCTCTGTGACCTGAAAGTCCTGGATAAAAATACAAACACGGATTACCAAACAAACAAGTAATCGGAGCTTACTAAAATGATCGTCTGAAGGCTGACATGAAATTGTCAAAAACCGGGGGAGGGGAGGGGGGAGGGGGTTCAAAAAGTCAAACATGATAGGTGCACTGTACGTAATCCTATCGTCATTATACCCGGTGCCTGTATTGTGTTAAAGGGGGCTTGAGCTATGAGTTTAATTTGTCATATTTTACTCAAAACAGTTTCTGCCAAATAAAGACACACAAAGACAAAAATGACTCAATTTCTTAAATTTCATATTTAACATTTTTAAGCATTTTATTCTGGTTCTTGTAACATGGCTGTTCTGCAACATTTGTTTACTCGGTGTTTACAAGGGTGAATTTTCCAACGTGGAAATTGCGGTGTACATGGTGTATAACAAAGTGCACCCTAATGTGGTACACATACGTAATATTTACAGCCACTGGCAGCAAAATACTGATAGAAGATACGTATTTGGCTGTAATTTGGAAATAAAGCAAAATACTGTACTATTTATTATGATAATAACATTAATTTCCATTATACAAATTAAAGAGATCTATGACAAAAATATTGATATGCCTGGGCTGAGTCTCAAGTTTGGTCTTGGGCCAGGGACGGACGCGTAGTACATGCCGCCGAGAACTATGGAAGTAGAGGCCATGCATATGTTATAGTGATATTTTGCCGAAAATCTGGTACATGCCATAGCCCTACCAATGCAGAGATTTTACTGGACAATTTTGCCATTTTTTCTTCAAATATTTGACCTTTTACGCCAAAAATTTGGAAATTTTGTGCTTAATTTTCATCATAGGCCTAAATCGTTAATCAATTTTGAATGCATGATGCAATAATAATGGGAGACATTTCGTTCAGTAATTAATTCAGGGTTCTCAATTGGCGAACCATGTGCCAAATCCATCCCGGCAACAAGTGATATTGGCCCTCAAACCTGCTCAAAAAATAAAAGGAAAACATTAAGAATTGTCAGGTGTATGACCCTCAAGTCGGGAGAATTTCAAATATGTTAAGCATTCTCTGGCCCTTGGCATCTAAAATAATTGAGACCCCTGTATGAATTAATTATGTTGATCGGGCCGTTAACTTCACACAAACCATTTATCATGGAATGCAGCACTGACCGGCAATCCCCGTCATGGAAAATGTTTGTGCTATAGTGCTAAGAAAGGCGGTCGAGGTTCGAGAATAATGACATCAATAACTCATTTTAGGACTAAAATGTGGTATAGTCAGCGTGTGTGAAGAAATCAGCTGAGATGTACAATCAACAGTACGATAATTGTGAAATAAACAGTGGAGAAGAATACCACTAATTAAGAATACGCCCTTAAGGGTGTACAAAGTTTGTGGTTACTAAAAGGCTGATGAGTGAAGAGCATAATAAACAACACTGCCAAACTCAATATAATGTGATCAAATAAAGTGATCAAATTAAAATCTCTACTTGTTCAATGGTTCAATGTATAGCGTATGAAACTGACAGCTACGGAAGAAAGAGAGAAAAGTGGCATAATTTACTTTGATATGCGGCCGGAAATCTTGAGGCGTAAGCAATAAATTCCCACATTCATTGCCTGTTGTAAAGGCTGTAATGTAATTGGACTCTTCGTCAATTCAAGTTGGAAATAACCTTGCAATAATTACACAACTGAAAAATAGATTTCCTCCTTAAAATAATCAACGACATTGATCCACTAAGGGCAAAGGCTTTGCAGATTTCAACACTCTTAGCATTTACCTTCGATAGTCTATGATGAGGCGGGCGGTACCATCTTTGTTTTTCTGTTTCACAACAACAAAGAGGACTAGAGTACACACTTAGATTGTCAATACAGTGGATCTTTTAATCTTGCCGAGGTGGATGGCTCAACGGGGGATGGTCGATCTAGCAGGCCACGGCAAATGAGATATCAAGCTACCCCCTGCATATGCAGTAGATATGAGAAGAACAGAATGATTGACAAGAGACTCTGTTCAGCCCATATCTAGGGCAGCCCTATAATACCTGCCGGTTGGACTAAGATTGGCCTGAATATGATCGCAATCCATAATTGTGTGACGCCTGCACTTTTGCCTTTTACACACTTTAAAAAAAAAAAGTTTTCCCGAGTTTTTTTAAATGAAATATTGCGATATATTGCTATAGTATAGTAGATTCAATTGAACGAGACCTCATGAAAAGGTTTAGGTCTGTCCATTACCCATAGCTTATGACTGTAGAAGATGGTAGTTGTATTAAATGTTCAACTAGGTGTTTCACTTGAAGTACAGGATGAAAACCCTGAAATATTTAATCCAAACTTGTTTTGAACACAACTTACTTGACATTGCCAAATAGTATTTCTTCACATCATACGAGACATAAACATTCTATATCATACACAATAACACAACTTTTTTTTTTTAATTTGCATTCCAATCTGCACGAGATTGCTCACAACGGATTTTATGAGTTCTTGACATCCCTGCCAACCATGGCATTAGTTTTTATCCTAAACAGACATGTAAAGATGTTTATGCATCAAACCGCAACGCTCCGAATTCATTAACCATTAAGTACCCAAGCTAAAAAAAAACTTATGTTCAGTGCCCGGGGGGGCGGGGGGGTCCTAGGGACCAACCCAGAAACAACCACTTCCCGTGGGAGTTTGATCATGACAGTAACAAGTTTAAATGTGGGGGGTCCCGTAAGAACCACATACCCACAATCAAAATGAGAAAATCCGACCTTAACCTAGACCTATGGCATTGAAATTGTAACTCTTCGAAAAAGAGTGGTTCGCACATGTATCATCAGCAACTCCAATATAAAGGTTTTGAACCAAATAATTCATTATATCTACTCTAGAATAACCAATTAAAATAATCATTGCAAAATATAGACCCCAAATTTTATAACCATATATTGTATTTTTCCTCACAAACTTCAAATCGCCTTATTTTACCCATAGACTTAACACAGTTAAGAGCACGGCCCATGACAAATTAAATTATGCACCCTTCAGCATATAACGGGTTATTTGATTTTACGTATTATTATAGTAGATCCAACTAATCGTGTCACCAGAGGAATAGTTTTGGAAGCGTCGATTGTTGGGAGAGAGAGGCAGAATAAGAAAGCCGATTCACCTGTTTCCTGAACGATCTAAGGTAATCGGCCTTTCATGTGTGGTCTAGTGAATGACATCAGTTTTATATAGAGAGGGATGAGAGGGCAAAGGCTTTGGTTCTTCGTATCCAAACACGAGATAAGTCAGGTCAAAAGTCAGTAACATTCAACTAACAGTTACATTGAATACTATTGAACCAATACGATTAGTCAGAATGTTTTGTCTATAAATGCGCTTACGTTGACTTGAATGCGTTCATTAAGATAGAATTGATTTTTACTCTGATTGGCTACATGTTTCAATAGATAGCGTGGATTTATTTTCACACCACTGCACATGCCCCTCCGGCCTCATTCAAGCCCATACCTTCGGAAAAAGTACTAGAGGTGACACGATGGTTGAATCTACTATATTATTATTACCTCTCGGGTATATCTAAGCAAATATAAATACCAAGTTTAAGTACTTTAATTTTTTAATTAGATAAAATATCTTGATTTTTTTTCACTTCCGTCATGCCCGGGGGTGGGGTGTTCCTAGGGAACCAACCAAATTATTCTAATGAAGCCGTGGCGGATTTAAATTTTTTGTATCAGGAGAAGCGCATTCATAAATCAGACAATTAGCAACAACTCCTTGAAAAATTTGATGGTAACCGAGAAATCGCAAAAATAAATGTGGGGTACTATGGACCACCCCCCCCCCCTTGGGCAGTAAGTGTTAAAACTGTGGAAATTGAGTCCAAGTTGAGGTGACTATTTTTATATGGGTGAATTATGTTTCACACTGATCCAGAAAACTATTTTGAAATCTCTTAGTGCAGCCGTCAACGTTGTGTCGAAAGTTTTAGGCTTATTAAACCTCCACAGGCATTCCGCAACCTCTTCGTTAATGAACTGCACCAGGCAACTTTACGTGCAAGCTCGTTTTCATACGAGATTGATCAGTGATGCCTGACGCCTGCAACACAGCCTCATCTTTAGCCCAAAGTTTCTAACACGATAGACAATGAATAATACGCGCAATACAAGCGAGCACGAGTTCCCCTGCTTTTTTAATTTTCCGCGCAAAGTGATGTTCATAATTTGCTGGTTCCTGACTGGTATTACTAACTTTTAAATAGTTATAATGGTGTCTAAAATGAGATAAAGTTCCAGCCAGTTTGTAGAGAAACAATTTCTGATAAAAAATAAGTAAGGAACTAATAAACAATTTGCGCTCCGACATATAGCTGGAAATCAACACATCGCAAACCACACTGTATTGTTGACAAAATTGAACTCCATTGTCACATGTCCTGGGCTTTGCCTGGTGTGCATAACTCCCAGTCACACCACAGCTGTTGATTTGCAGCCAGATCGCCCCGTAAATAGTCATATCGACCAACCTTTAACAACACGTCCCATTTTCTCGCATTCATTAGCGTTACAAATCTTACCATAGTATATTGTAGCATCCGTTTTAGTAGGACTTGATTATAAAATCCTATTTTCCTGCCTGTATTAACCCCAATTTCAATGTTATATTGTTTAAGATTTTGAAAGACCCCGTATCGGTACGTTTCAATGATAGAGGTCTCCCCTGGATAAACTTCGCTAAGTGCACATTTTCAAAGTTTTTTTGAAAGATCTTATCTTCACTATCTTTTTACTCAACATAAGCCTCCAAGTTGGATCAAATTTTTGCAATTTATTTTCTTGATTTAGGATGATCACAAAATGTTCTTGTACAAAGTTTTTTTGTAAAGTCCCAACTGATAACGAGGTGTTTTTAGATCACTAGTGCAAATCTTATTAATATTCAAAATCCACGTTTCCTGTGCATAAAGGGAACGAAATAAAGGCCTTTCTAGACCTCTGCGGCCTGCCGTTCCGATTTCAGGACCTTTTTTTACCGGCCTAACCGTAATTGTTATTTTTAGGCCTTTGAACAAACAGTTACTAATATATTTAATGGTGCTTGTTTCGATTTATGTGTATGTGTTCCTACTTGATATGAGAGCCTGGGCACTTGCACATACACCCCATCACGTACCGTGGGAAAAAAAAACTTGCGGTTTTTTGATTGTAGGACGCAATTAATGCATGTTGCCCAAAGCCCTAATTTCAATAACTGTGCTAATATTGATGGTTAATCCACTAAAACGGGCGGTTTTTGTTTATCTCTTGGGAATGGAATGGATTTGAGGGCTCAAAATTTTAGGGACGGACAAAGAGAAAAAATACGTCCTTTAATCTGATATCAAAAAATACGATTTTACTAACTTCCGGTAAAATCAGGGGGGTGTTTTTGTTGTTTCCCAAAGACATCGGAAAACACGAACCTTTAAGGGAAATAGCGGCAATTTTTAAAACAATTTGCTGTTATAATTTACATCAAGAAAACAAAACATGTGTATTTCCAAATGGGCAGACTGGAGGATGTGTCGGGTTTCCTGGGACTTTGAACAACACAGTTGGTGTTAATTATTTGCAATATTAATTCTGGGCCTAAGAAAAAAAAAATGAGGGACTACCATTAAGGAGTTTGGGTCATATCATTTCGACTTTTGGCATCGTTCCAAGGCCTCAAATATCTTTCGAAATGTCTTTCCCGCCAGCATGAAGCGTCGAATTGGCCCGAGCTTAAGGGGTTTGACGTGTTGGTGATCTACTCGATAAAAACCCATTTTTCCAGAATTCACATATATGGTATTTACACCAAACGGGTTGAGTGTTTGAAATCTGCCATTATAAAAAAATGGGGGTCACCGACTTGGTTTTTGAGCTGATAGCCAAAAACAAAAAAGGTATGCTGTCAACCTTTTTAAAAACCACGCAAGTCTATGGGGAAAAAAGTCAAAAAATTTGGGGGACGTTGGGGACTCGCTTACCAAAATTAAAAAACTTCTCGATAAAAATTTTGCAATTTCTAAATATGTTGAGGTTTTCCCGATTGTCGTTCTTCCAAAATTTTTGAAATAAAAAAATTAGGGTTCACCCGACTTACTTTTCCATGTACACGCCGAAAACCACTGAAATTGGGGAACACTTTTTTTAAAAAATTGGGCGTCGTGTTGGGCGGCAAGAAAAATTTCGCGGTGGCCACATCGGGATGCCCAGCACCGGCAGGAACGCAGGGCGTAAAAGATTGGCGCGGGGACTTGTAAAAAACACGCAAAAACAAAAACGCACAGTTCCCGCGGTATCTGCGCATGCTACCTTCGCAGCTCAAAAATTAAAAAAAAATCTTTCCATTTGGGGTACCCATGGGGAATGGGCTCTAAAAACAGGGCAATGGCTGAAGGTGTAAAGCAGCTTGAGTGTTAAAGGAACTTTAACCCACCGTCCCAAAAACCCCCTTAAAAACAAAAACAAGAAGCGCACAATTGCCCGCGTAGCAAGAGGTGTTTACCGGCAGAATAAAAACATTTTCTTTACCCGCACGAACCGGCGCGGAGTAGGGTTGGATGGGCATGGGGATGGGGGACCTTTGCACATGAATCATTCTTTCCTTTTATTGTTCCTTTGTTCAAAACACACTGGTTTCTTCCATGTGTTTGTTCCCTGTCATCTTGGATGCAGTGGGGAATAGGGGGAGGGGGAAAATTGGCCCTCCCCATAGAAGCGTTGTCTGCACAATTGTCTCGAACAGAGACTTGTGGGTGTCCCCTTGTTCAGGCAGTAAACATTACCCAAATTTTACATGGAATTCGTGATTACTGTTAGTCCATTTGCCTCCACCATAATTTCTGGTGTTCCCACTTTTTTGAAAAATGAAATATGAGTGTTCAAACTAGTAGATATACCCCGAGGTCAAGCGGCCGATCCGAGGGACCCTCACTATGCTTTAAAAATTAAAAAAAAAAAAAAAACTGCGCAAATTGGGTGGCCTATTCATTATTTTAATTATTTTTGGTAATTCGATACTTATAATCAGATAGGGGAAAAAAGCTTTTATAAACCACAATGTTCGATTTGGGTTTCGGTGGTATTTCATTTCTGCTGTGGGGGACCGGTGGGCCCATTCGAATAGGGTTGCCTTTCCCATATAGTTATTTTATTTGAAAATTTGAAATATCCTGTAAATTCGATGGGTCAGGTGAAGAATCCTCACTGACATGCGGTTTTTAAGACAAATCTATCAAACCTAATATAAGAAGTAAAACCGGGAGGATGCCGCCTTTCTGCCACACAAACTGCAGAATATATGATTATACAAAATATGATAACACGAACTCGGATTCAGAACATACTGATAAAAAAAAGGTGAAAGCGAATGTTATCATGGTTATATAGCCTAAATCGAGAGAATCGATACTCGCTGGTCCGCAACACTCAGAGACACTCGCTCAACACGTTTGCGTATTTATTCTGCGTTTTTGTCGGAGCTGTAAGCACTAAGATGTCGCACGGTTCATTTTTCCAGAAAAATCAGGATTTTCGCATGAATATCTCAAAAGGGGCGGGGGGGGGTAATCGGTGAACACCCATGATTTTTTTTTTATTTTATAGAAGCATGACCTGAAGTGCGCACTTTTATGAAAAAGATCAAAAAATTTATGGCTAATTTTATTAGCTATAACCAAAATGTCCCTCGAAAAAATGATTTGTCATAGACTTATGTATTTAATTTTGGCGAACAATGTGTATTTTGTAATGGTTTTAACTCACAAGTGACAATCGGTACCCCCGATTTTTTTTGAATATTTCGATCATAGTCGATGAAACCGTATTTATGCAATTTGAAAGGAAAGTTATGGCGGAAGTATATTGACCCAAACCCCCTTAACGTGACAGGAGTAGATTTTTTGATGGTACGAATTGTCTCCTCAAATTGCCTGATCGGCTTTTTTATTTTGTTTTTCTGTTTATCTATGTTATTTTTAAATAATTTAGTTATTTGGTTTTTATTATCGTTTGTTTTGTTGTTTTATTTACTCCACCTGCCAAGAACGTTTCGAAGTTTATCGGACAAACAAGTAAACAGAAAACCCCAAACCTTTTTTGAAACTTCTCCTGTTGTCGTAATGTCCCTATGGCGTGTATTATCCGATTTTGGAGACATTTTCATTTTCACAATCATGACAATTTACACTGTTAAAATCCACTTAACTTGCGATAAAGCTTAGTGTGATAGGCTTTAATCGATTTGCGTTATCATGTTATCTTGGTTGAATGGACTGATTGATTTCTGGATGTTTTCAAACACGCCTACATGGTAATGAGAATTTCATTTTAATAGTTTTCGCGTTTGAAATTTAATAGTGCGATAATCTTTCTAACCGCAAACCTTGTTTTGAACTTGCAACCTGCTACTCGTTATCGTCCCTATATAAAACCATTCTTGATTTTCTGTCGTGCAGACGGAAAATTACTCAATCATCATCTTATTACATTAAGACGGCGTGTTCGGCTTATTCACTTCAGGTGGATCTAATACGGGATTGGGTGAGTATTCCAAATATTCAAAAAAAAACCGGGTTCGAAAAAAAATAGCAGTGCTTCTTTGAAGCATCGTTTGCAATATTCAAAACATGACTTTTCTTCAACATAACATACCTGATTGAGTCCTTGTACCGAACCGTTAGGCCATGCCGCCGCAAGCACTGCGTCATACACGAGTGTATGCAAAGAAAAGGTTTTTACAGCGAGCCAGAGGCGGTGGCATATGCATCTAAGTATTCCTGTGGGGTACTGTTAGAAAATAAGGTTTATCACTTAAATCGCATTTATTCACTGACCAGCACTGCAAAAGTAATTTGAAACGTGAATTAAGAAAGAACAAGTAGGAAATTGCAAATTGAATAAATTCGAAGACTTTACATGATTTATCTATTTTAAACGCACCTTGGAATTAACTGCATTTAGCATCTGAAAATGATGGTTTTTAATTTCTGTTTATGAATGGAAAACATGAATGGTTTAATAAAAGTTCGTGTTTCTTTTTCGCGATCCCATGTATGGGCGTCAAAAGATGCCATTAGGCGGGGACCGCGCCATTATCGAACGTTTAGCAGTCCTGCACAAGGAGTGTACTTGAATGTAGACTTCTTTTGTGCATGGATCGATTGATCTATTTGTGTACTGTACACGCGTTGCGTATGTCATCGAAACCACTCTAATAATAAAACTTTTTGACGTATTCTGCTGCTTTTGTTTACAATGGAGTGCACTTTCACTAAACCTAAAGAATTGTATAAGTTGCTTATTTTTTACCTACAACGTTAAAAATAAACCTGTAAAAAAAACAGGGATTTGACTGGCAGCTGGGACGCACAACGTGCAGAACGTAAAATACTGGAGCCGTAAAATCCGAAACCATTGCAGGGAACGTAAATAACGCGTAAAAAGCTCAAGCTTCACCGTTATTGTTGGTTTTTACACTTGTTTAAACAATATAACAATTAAAATGTTATTAACAATCCTCTGACCAAATTTTTCACAGTTGTCGCTATGGCACATACAACGTTGTATTTACGTGACCACATGGTTTGAAAAAAGTTATATTTCAGGCAAACAATTTTGAAAATAAGGCATAAACAGAGGGAAAACGTGAAAAATTAAATATTTAAACCAGTTTACACTTTGTTTTTTATATAGTAATGTACACATTCTAATGTTACCAATTGACCAAAAATGTTCCCATTACTACAAATTAGTATGTGCGTGGGTGGTGTGTTTGAGTTGTGTGGTCTCGATATATATATATATATATATATCTATATCTCAATAATCTCTCATATATTATATATATATATAGGCGAAAGAACTTAATAACAAAGTGGGCGTTGCATACTATCGTAAAAGGAACTGCTGTGAAGGGACTCGAACCCACACTCCTCTCTGTCAGTACTAGAGCTACTATCCTTTTAACGATAGTATGCACCGCCCCCATTTGTTTATAATTTCTTTCGCCTTACATTATTTCTATAAAAAAAATCACCTCATATTCGTGTCAACTCACCACCATTTCTTACGTATATTATTGCTTTCTGCTTTTTGTAATTTTATATCTATATATAATATAATATATGTGTGTGTGCGTGTGTGTGTGTGTGGTTGTGTGTGTGTGTGCTGTCGCCGCGAGCGTCTGCGTGTGGGTATGTGTATGTGTGTGTATATTTACAATGTCTTTGTTAAGTTTAGGTGAATTTCTGTGTGAAGTAGTTTTCTTTATCTGTGCTACTTTGTGTGTCTTCGAGAGCCTTTTGTAGAAATGAAAAATGGTGAACATGGATCTTTGTTTTTGTTCACAGTCAAAGATATGTTTGCTCATTGGGAGTTTTCTTGTGTAGTTCGCGACATTTGTTGTTTTGTATTGTTAACACGGTTTCTCAGATTTTATGTTTGTCCAATGTTTGGGCATGACAGCCGTTGCAAGTGATCGCGTAAATTCCGTTTTTTGAAGTGCATGACAGTCGTGTTTTGATTGTAAATGGCTATGTTGTTTGTTGATTTATGCTGGCGCCTTCTTTGATGTGTTTGCATGTACGCCTCTTTTTTGTTTTGCATTCATTGAATTCAATAAATAATTTAAAATTTTGTATTTGTTTTTGAGTTTTTGCCTTGTGATGATTTTTTTAGATTTTGTGCTTGTCGTTTTTGCTCCATGATTAATTTGGTTTCCTTTAAGACTTGTGTTTCATTTCTTGTACTGTGTTAAGTAAGTCGAGTGAGGATTTGATGACGGGGCACATTTGTGTGTTGTTTGGGTTGAATGTATGGACAAAGGTGAGAAAGGATGTTTTTCAGTCTTGGAGGTTTTGGTTGTCGAAGTTGATCTGTTTTTAGTTTTCTAGCTTTTTTTTGATACCATTTTCAATGAGTGAAAGATTAAGGCACGTTGTAAGAAGCATTGTTTTGGTGTCGTAAGAAACAATGGTGCAGATTCTTCGAGCGAGTGTATGGATTTTAATTTTGGTATGGCGGGGGTGGCATGACTTTTAGTGGCGGTATTGGTGTGTTCTGTTGGTTTAATAGGGTGTCGTGTGGATTTTGTTTGTCTGTATATTTCCACTCATGATGTCTAATGATGGATTTCCCTGTTGCTTGGGTTGCATGTGAACTTTACGTTTTGGATTTAGCGTGTTCAATATGGTTGTGAGGGTTTCAAAATTTCCAAACGTTTTGGTCCATATGATGAAACAGTCATCGAGGTAACGGAACCAGTTTCTGTTCGAAGTATATGCCCGCTTCTTTTCCAAATGTGGATGAGATTTCTTCATAAAGCGATTGTTCCAGATAAGCATGACACGTCGCCATATGTGTGCTTGCCATTTTTCGTGCCCATGGCTGGTACCCCTATTTTGTTGTAGTTTGGTCATTAAATTGAAATGAGTTGTTGTCGAGAATGAGTTTGATTGCTCAAGAATGAAGGCATTGTCAAAACGGTCAGGGATGTTTTGGCGGTTGCGATTTAACCAATACTCAGCAATGGCCTTAATACCAGCGTCATGAGGCGATGTTAGTATAAGCCTTACAGACCTCATCTGTAAATGAGAATAGAAAATGTCTCATTTAATTTGGCAGATATTGAGAAAAATCAATGTCATAACGGGTGTACTTTTGACATTCATGAGAAGGGGTTTTGAGGAAGAGATCAACGAGGTTGCTGAGACGGTGTGTGGGACACATGGGTCCTGCGACGATAGGGCGCATTTTGAGGTCATATGTGCTTCGCTTGAATGGACGAAGTGTGACAGTTTTTTGATTTTGTTTTTTTATGCACTCTTTCTGTGAATTTTTGGAAGACCGTAGAGATGCCTGGTTTTAGTTCCAAATTAGTGTATAATTTCTATTTCATATTAGTGAGGTTGTGACTGTAGTTATCGGCAAGTTTTTTGCTTTTGTTTCATACTTTGGAGTCGTTATTCGAATTAAGAGGTGTGTATGTCGAAGAGTCGGTAACGTGATCTGCCATTTTTTCAATTTAATAACTTTTATCCATTATAACCGAAAGCACCTCCTTTGTCATTGTTTGATGACGATATCGTTATCATTAGCAAGGGAATTGATGGCTTCCTTTCCCCAAAAGATCTTTAGACGTTTATGGTCTTAGCTTTAACGGGTAGTTGCTGGTGAAGTCAATGAAAGTCATCAAGATGTTTATCCGATGACGAGGAGGAGTAAGTTGCTTTTGTTTTTTAGGATGCTAGTAAATTTGGATTAGTCCTCATCGTATTCGAACTTTCATTAAGATCATCAGTATCGTTGTGAAAGATTCACAAAATCTAAGTTTTCTATTAATTCTTTTGATATCCCTTTTGGTTCTTGAGTGTTCGCATCGGCGTGTTGGTGTTAAATTTCGATCCTTTTTCTAAAGTTCCAGTTCATGTTGATTTAAGGTATCTGTTTGACAAGTTTATTACCTTTATTGTTTCGGTGTCATCGTTTTTCTTTGGTTTATTGTGTCCCTTGGCGAAAAAAATTCTTCTTCTGGTAACTGTCCTCAAGCCTGCTTCTTGTTCTGGTTCTGGTTGTTCTAGTTTTCCTGTTCTTACTTTGGGAGGTTCCTCTTGGTGGCTTCTGCGTATGTTCCTCTGTTGGGGGGATGTCAGATGCGTTGTGGATTACTTGAAGGATGTTTTGTTCGTTATGTCCCGTGGCTTGTCTGCTTGGATTGCTTGTTCTCAAGAGGTTTTCCCTTCGGGGTCGGTGATAATTTTAGTGATTCTTGAGGAACCAATCCTGTTCTTCATCCTTGCGATTCTGCTTTCTGGTGTTGAGCTTTGCAAACTTTTTCCCAGTTGTGAGAGAGTTCCGTGCGGATGTTATCGTCTTTGATGATGGTCCGAAGTTCATTCATATTGTGTTGTCGATCGGGAATTGGTGTTTTCATTGTGTTCGGCCGAGAAGGAGTAATGTCCGCTTCGTTTTCATGGACTGGATGGCCAGATGTCTGCGTGCCTGTTGCTCTTTAGTTGGTCCGTTGTACATGCTCGTGTTCTTAAATTTGCGAGGTATGGGGGGTTCATCCATGTCGCACCATTGGAGGTAGCGGTTCGCAAGCCCAAAGTTGCGTCTTGAATAAGACATTCTTCTCGCGTGTCTTTGGAGATTTGTCAACTGGCCTGCCATTTTTGAACGTGCGAGATCAAGGGGTGACAGATGTTGTTTTTGCAGTTTCTTCGTCATTCTGATTCAGGTGTCCGTGTTGTTGGTTAGCTGTTTAGCGATGTGCTGAATTCTTCATTCTTCTTATAAGATCTAAATGATGGCAAAAAAAAATTGATGTGAAAGAGTTGATCTTCTATTGCAGACAATTTTCGTAGAATGTCTTGAAGAAGTTCGTTGCTGAATCACTCTTTGCCATGTTGCTTTGCGTTGGTGTCATTATAGTAAAAACGAAGGGAGAAGTCCAACAAACAAACACACACACACACACACATATGAGGAGATTATATATATAGATAGTAGATTAGAGATAGTATATATATAAGATCTATATATAATATATCTATATATATTATCCACAGACAAAGAATGGGACAAGACAAAGGTTTGCCATTGGCATCACTCGTGCGTCGTAGGACTAGTCCTCCTTATCATTCATCACAGGTTCTCCAAAACAACCATAGTTTTTCAATATGGCTTGGCTTTGAGATAATTTATTTACCCATGGGCCGGAGACAGTTCCCCTAATAAACCACATACCACAGATTGCGCCATCTGTTAAAGCAAACATGCATTACTGTAAAGTCACATTATGCAAACATTTTATAGGACAAGCCACTATGTAAAAATAATAACTTCTTATGAATGCATGCCCTTGGCATGAGCATGAAGGACCGTTTCCTCTAGCCAAAAATTCACCAAGTGATTTACTTACTGCAAAGCCAAATTAAAACATCATCATATAATCACACTAGAACCATTATAGCAAGATTACGCCGGGTTGAGAAAACAAGTCTTTAGTACCCATGGGGCTTGGAGACAGCTGCCCCTAATAAAATAACCATATCACAGATTGAGCCATCTGTTTTGTAAAGCCAACATGCAATTTCTGTAAGCCACATATGTAAATTTTGAGTATGACAAGCCACATATGGAAAATAATAAAATTTCTTATGTTTGCATTGCCTTGGCAGAATACAGTTTCCTCTAACAAAATTTTCCCAAATGAATTTAAATTACTGCAAAGCCAGAATTAATACATCATGAATCATTCTATAATATCACAAAGAGGATCATGGTAGCAAGATTAGGCTGAAATTACTATATGCTGGATAATAATAACCATTTAGCCGGGCTTACCCCGCAAACCAGTCCAGGAGCAATTAAATTGGGAATAAAGTTGTGAATAAATTAGTTAAAGGGCCCTTAAAGGCAAAACCTCAAAGGGCTGGCCTAGAACAAAGGTTGAATATTAACTAAACTGTTGATTGCCAATTGCCGGGGGAAACACACAACCAAAAATTTGAATAATTAGTTAAAAAAAACCAAAAGTAATTTAACAAAAAAAACAAGAAAAAAATAAAAAAAAAACCTTCGCAAAATCAGGTACCGTAAGGCTCTAAGAACCGATATCTAAACGATATATTGCAATATTAATACTTTAATTATGCAATAGACTTGAAACTGATGTGCAAGAAAAAAATCTGAAGTCAAAATACCTCTGGGATTGCCTGAACTAAATGACTGAAAATTCCTTTAATATCCGGTAAATGGTCAGTCCAAACAGTTGATAAGTACTCTATTAATCATTAGGAGCAAAATCTGCAGAGCCTGAAGTCAGGTACTTCTGGCTCGCTCACATCGGTTATCGTAAAGATAAAAGTGCCATATTAATGATTGAATCAAAAATAACATGCAAAAATAAAAGCAATGAGCAGGTTTTGGCCAAGATAAATGAGAACTGGTGCGTTCCTACCCTCTATAACAAAGGGGAGGGGAGGGTGGGAAACAATGTATTTCAAGTAACAAAAACTATGACCTACTCCTACGCAGATTTGATGCTATGTGATGACGTTTGGCGAAAGAAGGCCAAAGCCCGGGAGAAAAAGTCGACGCCCATTGGTCAACTGAACCGCAAGCCAACGGGATGTGGACGATAATGGCTGTATGTTACAGGAGGCAAAACAATGACGAGACAATGGGCCCATACAACCCATTCTGAGGTGGACAAATCAGTTTTCCTCCGAAAATATAAATCTTCATCAAACGTTATAATCCCCAGACAAAGAAGGGTAACAAGAAAAGGTTTGCCAATTGCATTACATCGTGCGTAGGACGTAGGCCTTTATCAATCATAACAGGTTCTCCAAACAAACAATAGTTTTTCAATATGGCTTGGCTTTGAGAATAATTTATTTTAACACCATGGGCCTGGAGACAGTTTCCCCTAATAAACATACCACAGAATTTGCGCCATCTGTAAAGCCAACATGCCAAATTTACTGTAAAGTCAATAGCAAAATTTTTAGTTGACAAGCCACATAGTTAAATAATAACATTCTTTTGAATGCGCCCTGGCATGAGACCGTTCCTCTAGCCAAATTTTCACCAAACGTGACTACTACTGCAAGCCAAATTAAAAAATCCTCATATAATAACACTAGAGAACATTATAGCAAAGATTATTTAAGCTGGCTTGAGAAACATTATTTTAGTAGTACCATGGGCTTGGAGACAGCTCCCTAATAAACCCATATCACAGATTTGAGCAATCGGTAAAGCCAACATCCAATTTCTGTAAAGCCACATAGTAAATTTAGGATGACAAGCCACATATGTAAAATATAAAATTTTTGTTGGCATGGCCCTTGGACTGAAGAAGAGTTTCCTCTAACCAAATTTTCACCAATGAATTTTAATTACTGGCAAAGCCAATAATTAATACAATCATGAATCATTATTAATATCACACGAGGATTATTTTTTTGTAGCAAAGATTATGGGCTGACATTACTTAATTCGGACAATTAATAACCAATTTGCCCTGGCTTACCCGCAACAGTCAGGGATCACTTAGAATATTGGAATAATACAGTTGTGAATCAAACGTAGTTAAAGGCGCCCTTGAAAGTCAAAATACCTCAAGGGCTGCTCATAGAACACATTTTGAATATTAACTAAAATGTTGAACGTGAGGTCAGGTCCCTACGCTCCGAAGACATCCGATATCGAAAGATATATTGCAATATTAATACTTTTAATTAATGCAATAGACTGCACGAGTGCCTAAGAAAATCTGGAGTCAAATACCTCTGGGATTGCATGAATAAATTTGATGAAAATGCCTTTATATCCGGTAATTGTTCAGCTCAACATTTGATAAGTACTCTAAATAATACATAGAGCATAATCGGCAGAGCCTGAAGTCAGGTACTTTTGGCTCGCTCACATCAGTTATCAGTAGGTAAAGATAAAATGCCATATAATGATTGAATCAAAAATAAATTGCCAAAATAAAGCAATGAGCCCCGTTTTGGCCAAGATATAAATGGAGAAATGGTGCCAAACAAGTTTCTGAGCCGGAAGAAACTGCCAACCCCCCCCCACCCTCCCGGCGGGGGGGGGGGGGGGTGGGTAACAAGAGAGACCAAGCATGGCAATTTTAAATTTACTAATTCCTTGTATACCAAATTACAGTTAGTTCATAAGATTTACTTTAAATCCCACCAAATAAGGCCCGCTACATGAAAAAACATTCCGTGATTAATAAAAATGGGGCTAACGCCACAAAACCCCAACTTCGATTGGATATTCAAAAATTTTGAATGATGCCAAAACAATTGATATGGCACTCAACCAACCTGACGGGATAGCAGAAGACACCAGGTCTCAGGTTAAGGGTTAAATAACCCAGGGAGCATTAGTTAGGTTTGATTGAGAGATACTAAAACATAAAAAAGCATTGCAATTTCTCTGAACCACTAAGTGAGCAAATTCATCGGTTGACTGTACCAACTGTTGGCCGCATTACCCTTGGGGGCCCACTTGGCCAATATAACATACAAAATAAACCCTGACAAAGAGCATATGTCATAACAATCAGATTTATAAAACACATACTTTGCCTAAACTCCTACCTCATACGAACAACACACAAAACCCAATAAGCTTCTTACTGGGGAAAAAGAAGGCACCAAAAATACAGTGTAGATAAGGAATCCAAAAGCTTTGGCCGAATTTGCATAAAAACAAAGATGGGCAGATCCATTTAAAGGAAAAACTATACCAGTTTCTTAAATGGTGATAACAAATGAAATGAGAAAAAAGAAACTTAACCCACAATTAACAAAAAACCAAAAAACACGCCCAAGCCAAAAATGGTGGCGCCCGCATATAACCCATGTTAAAAATAATGAACAAAAACCCAAAAGTTTTTAAAAAAAAAAAAAAAAAAAAAAAAAAAATTATACATTAAAAACCGCCTAAAGTACCATTACAAAACTCATACATGTTCAACCATAACACAAGAAATTATTAAAGGAAGAACACTGGAAAAATATGTTGGGCCCAAAATATTAGCAACGATGCAGATTTTTGTTTTAAGAACATGCAAAATTGTTAATGCTGATGCATATATTATGAAAACATTAGAGTTTTGCCGTCTAAGCAATTGCCCATGGGAAGATAGATGGTGACAAACCCAATCAAAATAGAAAGCGCAAAAAACGAAGGACAATAGGCACCATTTCAACCAAATTTGAAAATTACAACGCTTGCATACTAATTGAAGCTAGGACCTTAGTATTTTTGTTGCTATATTATATTATACCGTAGGCATAAAGAGCTTCACTTAGTGGCTAAACACAACAGAAAATATCAAAGCCTCCTGGATTATTTTAGAAAATTAATTAAGCTTACGTTGTATCACAATCAAGGACTGCCATATTTTAAGAATGCACAATTATACCACACTTCCAACCAAGTGTACACACCCCCATAGCTCTCAACAATAGTACGTACCACATTGAGAACCCGAACTTGCTACAAAATACTTATCCACGCCGTGGGTGGGGGTTGTTTGTGGTGTGGAACATTGTTATTGATAATTAAGCCTAAAACCATAAAAACCACACGGAAAGCTTAAATTTAATATGGGGTAAGCAATAGAGGGTAGTGCCTGTCACAATCGATTGGCTAGGAACAAAAGAATCATCAACGATTGTCCTGTACGTAATTGCAGTCCATCAATTAATGTGGTGCATATCCTTGGAAATCATTCAAGTATGTTAATGCCCAATTAATTTGGTGTGCAAATATAGCGGTTTCTGATTTGATTCTGCTGACAAAAGACAGCATTACGGTTTTGTTATGACACGTCACAGGGCTAACCTCTTTAGGAGTGGGCTAAAGTACCCTATAGGATTGAAACCACACAGATTACCCAACTTTTAAATCTGAGGGCGTTCCTATATTAACACTGTGCCGCTGACCCTTTAAAAGAGTTATAAAAAAAGCATGCCCCAATATATTATGAACCCAACATGGCGAAATAAAATCTAAAACCCCAAACTGAACAGTTTGGAATTTCCCAGCCCAAAAACTTCAGACTAGATTGATAATTTCGAGGAGGTTTTTATAAACAGACAACCCAACGCAGGCAAATAAAAATTACGAAGCTTATACCCCATGCGAGTTTGCAGGATCATCAATAAATACATGAATTTTCAAAAAGATTTAATTCAGAATGATGCTATGCAAAGCCACGGAATGGCCTAACAAGTCAGGTACCCGTAAAAGGCAAAAACACAATTAGACATGCGCCATCATACCAAAATATTGGCGCCACGATGTAGATGAGGGACTACATGATTGCGTGTTGACATGACCTTATAGAGCTGGACCTCAAAATATACACAGCACAAAAGGCAAATGCAAAAGGTGCGCCGCAGGAGGACCCAGCATTTCGTCACTGGTGTTGGGCCAGATCCAATCAAATTTTAATGATGCTGTGGAGGTTTCGCACACCTCCGCACGGCCAGACGTTTGCACTCCCAGTACATGCGGTACCCATTCATACTCCTGGGTAGAGAGAGACAAGCGGTACAGTGCCATTGCCCAAGAGCACAACACCTTGGTGACCAACGGGGCTCAAATCTACAACCTTACATACATATGACACCGAGCACGAACACAACGGCACCCAAATGTGCATAATAGTTCTGTTAATTTATTTAATTAAGCCATGCAATTAAATTATTTTGGCAGCTAAGGTTAAGTGAATTGAATGCCGTGGGAATCAACTGTTGGTGTGTTCTACCCAAGCAAAATAATGGTTATTTGAAAGTGATTTATATTAAATTTAAAAAAAAAACTAGAAATTCAAAATGTAAATTTTTATTTTTATAGAAAATAATTAAGAGCCGACATGCTGTGGAGCAAAACTAGCAAACAAAAGGGAAAATTTACACGTGTGTGTGGGGGGGGCCACATGTAAAACCGCAAAAACACCAAATATACCAATTAATTACAAAAAAAGGTACATGTCCCAAACACCACTTATTAATACGCACACAAATACAGTATCAGAAGAGGGACAGATGCAATGGATTTTTAAAATCAATCCCAAACCAATATATTACGACATGCATATCCTTAGATGGAAAACGCACAAACAAAGGTTATATATCAAGGATACCGCATTATAGGTCTCTGCGTTTAATTTAAAACGAAAGAACCCAAATGGACACAGTTACTGTGCCACTTTATGTGCGTGTGTGGCGTGTGTACAGCGGTGGTGTACATAAGTGAGAGAGTGGTGCGTGTGTAATAAAGAGTGAGTTATGTGTTTCTTGGCAGCGAGATCTTTGGTTTGGAGAGGTTTAGCATTTAAACTTTTCATTGAAAGGCCGCTGCTAGACTTGTAGACCAGAAACTTTTCACCTGTGAAATGCTTATTATTTACTGTGAAACGCACCGTCAAAAATCGGCGGCGTGTGCCACTGTTGCAAGAGCTCATGATTAAAAAAAAAGAAAAATAAATATGCCCGCAAAAGACCTATGCCCAACTTCCAAACCACTAAATAAAAGTAAATCAAATTCAATATGAGCTAGTAAACACAAACTCAACTCCCTTGGTCACCAGTTCAGTAGCGTTATTAACCAATGTGTATTTAGGGAAATACACTCCCTGGTTTTGGGTAGATTATGATACCCAGATTACACGAGGCGTGATGTCAATGTATGTACAAGTACAACCCACTGAACTGTGTCCGTTGGTGGATGAAAACTCATATTTGTTTAGTTTTTTTTTTTTTTCTTTGGTTTCAAAAAGCAACAATACCTCAATTTGGATTTGAAAAGTAATGGTTTGCCTAAACAAAATAATAAAAGAGATGGAACTTTAATAAGAAAAAACACTTGAATATTTTAAGCGCCAGCTATTTAGCACACGTAATATATGCAGTTCAAACTTGTTAGGTGCAAATGGGGCGTTATGGTGGGCATTAACAGCTATTAACCGGAAAATATTATTTAATAAGCCACAATGGCGTTAATAGGCCTATCCGAGAGAATCAAACAACAAAGTGAAAGGCCTTCGACCATTAATGGAGATCTAAAGTGGATAATAAAGCAAGATAATGCCCAATCCGATTGCACATAATCGGGTGTGATTCCGCACCATCGGCCTAATTGGCATGAGAAACATGGTAAACAATTGTTTGAAACAATTTTCCTGATACCAATATCAATTGATAACGACTAAGTTTGTAAGCCATTCAGAAACCACAGTATTAACAGCAGTCCACTTGTTTATGTGCAAATGACATTATAGGTGAAATTAACATAAACAAAACGCTGAGTCAATCCTTTAGCACAAAGGTGTGAAACGCTGCTAACCCATAAAATGAGATTGCTATTGAGGCGAGATAATTATAACCAACGGTTTGAGTTAAATTCATGGTATAATTGACTATACAGATTGCCCACATTAAAGTTGTGAAGGGGTGTTACCTGGTCTCAGTTGTTAGCATGGTGACGCGGTATGATTATTATCGCATTGATTCTGATGTGATAACCAAAAACCATATACGACCCTCAATAAACTGAAGACTGCTAGATTCGCTTGAACCCGTGTGAAAAAAATCAATCAAGTCCTCCACAAGGCTGGTGATTGGAAGCAAACCAAACAATATAGTGATTTGGTCATCACAGAACTGGCACAGTTCATCACAACGACAACGGTTCCTTTAAACGCTTGTTCTATCGGCATTTCAAGTTATATGTTGGAGCTCGAGTCACCCAATTCTCGCCAAGTTACACTACTGCATCTTTGGAGAAACGCGGCACCACTTTGAGGTTGGTTCACACCAAATGTATTAGTAGAACATATCACAAAACTGTTAGTTTAGTGTACTCAGTCCGTCGAATTCTGCTTCCTGACACAACATGAAGGGCGTTTAGAAATTGGCTTTGTTTTGTTTTTAGTATGCACGGAAAGGTTCTGATGAAAATCAAACATATCAAAGCCTTCTTGATATGACTTAATACATTGTCACATTAGAGTAAAATAATTCTGACGCACCGTCTTACCCGATCCTCAAGACACTAAAATCCGTGATTTTCTGAAATACAGTTCCAAACTCCATAACGACGATTCGAAATAATCAGGCAAAGAAATAGCTTGGTCCTATCAGCGTCACGCCATACTCCCGCAAATTAAACACGGTATACACCAGAGATTATTTGGCTAAGTCATTCTTATATAATTCGAAAACACTCTGAATGGCGAATATACTTAATAAGAATACAGAGGAAGATAGGAACACAGTTGAAGCCTTGCCAATATCTTTCAGATTCAATTACCATAGAAGCCACAATCATTCAGCCAAGGACAATTTCCTTTGCAAAACAATTTATTGTCAAGTAACAAAAAACTAGACCGAATTCATACGCAGATCTGATGCTATTGTGATGACGGTTGGCGTAAAAAGGCCAAAGCCCGGGTGAAAAGCCGACGCCCATTGGTCAACGGAGCGAAGCCAACGGGATTGATTGGACGATGACTGGCTTGTGCAGTAGCAAAAACAATGCGAGACCAATGGGCCCATCCACCCATTCTCGGCGTGGACAATCGTTCCTCGACCATAAATCTTCATAAAAACGTTAAATATGTGTGTGTGTGTGTGTGTGTATGTGTGTGTGTGTGTGTGTGTGTTACTAGTTTTTTTCAAATTAAACTAAATAAATTACAAAAAAGGAGGAAAAGAGTTTTTTAAAACTATTTTAAAAATGATAGGAAAATAAGATTTGCGATTTTTTTTAATGACGTTACTCATAACTAATTAAACACATTTATTGGTTTTTTTAAAACGATTTTAATAGTTCATATTTATATTACAAAAACAAGGGTTAAGTAAGTTACAAAAGAACGTAATAATAAGGAAAATTAACAACGGTCAGCGTATAATCTACTTTTTTTCACAATCCGTAGTTAAGTACTTTCTAGCCACTGTTTTATTACATTTTTCTGCTTCCAAATTGTAGATTTATGTTTAGGTATACGTAATAAAGCGCGACATATTGAATAATTGGGGTTTACGTAATTTTAAAAAGCAAAGTCTGGTAAATAGGACCATTTGTAACAGTGTATATAGAATCTTTCGATCCCGCAAATAGCAATTTTCAAAACAACGTAACTAGAACACGAAAAAAAAGTTACAGGGAGGAAATTTGGCACAGATATAAGAAGACTTAGCGAGTTTTTAAACCACGTCTTCTGATGTTTTTATTTCCTCCAATTTTTCGTAACTGAGTAAGGTAAAGTACTATGGCTAGATCCCAGTTGCCATGGCAAACATTCAAAAAATTGGAGAATAAAAGAATTATACTTAAAGTGCAAGCACATGTTCGGGCATGTAGCTATATCTGCCGCACTCTAAATAGAAGTGTTAAGGCTATGGCTAACAGTTATTGTAAAACTTTCAACGTGTTAAATACAAAACTCACTTTGACCTCTTTGACTAGGTTAAAGTCGTCGCATGCAAAATGTTAGTAGCTGTTAATAATCAACCAATGATGTTAATAATTTATCAGGCAACATGTCAAATTTCAGATTGTAACGTGTTTTCGGTTGGCCTAATCAAATTAATTACTTTTTAGCACTCACATTTTCTTTCCTGTATTTGACCAAACTTGGTTCTAGCATCATTGACTAAGACGGTCAATTCAATATGGTATTGACCCCTATGCGACCCCTTTTAACTAGTCAAAGAGGTCAAGTGATGTTTTGTTTTTTTACACGTTGAAGTGTTAAATAACTGTGAGCCATTCCATTAACACTTCTATTTAGAGTGTGCATGGTGAATTCAAGTCACGCATAAAGCCATTTGTAGCGGGTTAACGAATAATATACTAAAG
>JAMKCH010045681.1:0-12262 GCA_023653785.1 Ophioderma brevispina | reverse complement strand
TGACACCTTTTGTAGTCTTTGAGACCGTTACTTGTTTTGACATTGTTTCTCTGCAGTTTTTTAAAACCCTTTTCTTTTGAGACTTTGCGTGTGTTGAGATACTTTTGTCAGTAATGGCCGCCCATACTCCTTGTTATCTAACTGAACTTATCTTCCTTATCAGTCAAACCGCAGCAGTGGTCTCGTTCCAGTTCTGACAATAAGGCTGCCATACCAATACCAATTTGTGTTTTTTGGCAAAGGTTTTTATGCAGCTGCACCGAAATCTGGAACAATCTTCCCTTTCCATCCGCCTGCTCTTCACTCAGTCGTTCGCAAGTAACCTTAAATGGTGCAACGAGCAGATTTCACATATCAGGTGCACTTAAAAAAAATCGAAAGTACTGATTTCTGGCTATGATGTCAGCTCCATCAAAAATAACCCCATCTGAAAGGATTGCTGAGAAGAAATATTGGCTTTGGTACAAAAATTGTGAAATTTCTAATTTCGGATTGGAGCAAATTACGAATTCAGCCTATGTTACATTGAACTTATAATGCAATCAAAATCACTTTTTCTGTTATAAGACATTTTGTAATAAACAAGGTAAGAAATCTATAGAGTGTCTAATCGATATGAATTACTATGGTGACCCAATATTTAGGTGATTCAAAATCTCTCGTTGCACCTTTCAGAATCACTTATTTAAGTTCATTGTTGTTGTTTTTTTGTTGTTTTTACTGTACAGCGCTGTGATACAGATTGTGTAAGAGCGCATATAAATGCCTGATACAGTACATTCAGTGGCGGATATTTAAGGAAAAGGCCCTGTCAGCAATTGAATGTGGGGGCCCAGGTAGTGCCACGAGGTTGACGCAATGTCCACTTTAGTGTGACTAGGGGTGTCTGAGGGGGCCCTGAGGAGGCTATATTGTCGGGGGGTAGGGGCATGTCAGACAGCTGCTGACACGACACTATCAGTGATTGCTAAATCAAAGAATAAAAAGTATAACCTCAGGTTTGACAGGCGGGCCTATATTGAAACAAATGGTGCACACAGCACACCCCTCGCGTGTTATATTATTTGTCTCACATAGGTTTGGTTATTTTGTGACCCCATGTCAGATCTGGACAGGTATCATGGACATATAAGATCGGAACACAGGCCTAATCGGGAATACAGGAATAAAAAGGTAAAGTGGGGGATGATAACTATTAATGTTAGTCTCTTCAACGACATACACTTTAATCTAAACACAGAAAAAGACGGGTCCCATTTATTGTTGAAAAAGAGACAAAAGTCTAGTCAATATCATTCGCGCGGCAGTTCCTAATCGAGAATTCCGGGAAAATTGAGTGTCCGCGCCAGTATGCATCTGCAAAGTTCAAGACGTTTCCAACAGGGCTCGATTTTAGCACGGCCCGCTGGCCCGCGGCCAGTTTGAAAGTTCATGTCGGGCCAGTAAGAATTCAACTGAGCTGGCCCGTTGGGCCAGTTGATTTTTTTTACAAATATTAATTGTTGGCAATATCTTGTTTGGTCACCTTTGATGTTATTTTGTGATTAGAATTTTATTTTATTATTTTCATGCATTTCGCTTTTCAAAGGCATTCATCACTTATTCAGTGCTGCCTGTGTTAGTCTCTCTGTCAATCATAGCGTTTATGTGCATAGGAGCAAGGCCCATGGCTACGGTAAATGAGCGCGTTCACGAAAAGTTTGATCTCATTACGACATATTTCATACAGCGGATATCACGCTGCTTCGCGACATTAACAAACCTGAGGAATCAGCAGAACTGAAGCAGGTGGGACCAGGCCCTACAAAGAAACAGAATTAGAGAGCATCTAGTTATAAAAAGATGCACAGAGGAGGGGATGAAAAGAAGCGGACCCAAGGTTTAATCTCCAGCTATCGCTCCAAAGTGACAATTGAAGACTGAGCAAATAATTATGTTTGTAGTAGAACATGAGGAGTAATTTTGTTCACCTTTATTATTCAATTATAATGAAAAAAACTTACAAAATGGGAAAAAAATGATGTAAGTAAATGCAAAAAGTTAGACAATAGACAAGATACTGAGGCCCCGGGAGGAGGAGGTGTTGGGGCACTGATCTGAATGGCGGTACAGGTATGTGAATCGTTCAAGACCAGGTTCGTGCTCTTTTGCAGTCTTGGACCCTACTTTCCAAAAAAAAAACTCACAGATTTAGCGTGAGAAGACATCTCGCAGTTCCATCAACAACAACCTCTAATTTGACCTACAAAAGCAGTCCCAAAATCGTATATTGAAAAAAAAAAAACATCAAAATCGTTTCCGAGGACCAAAATTTATTCAAGAACTCAGTTCAAAAACCACGTTTGGCGCTTGAGCGCAAACCCCAACCCTAAGTAGCTGAATGCTCCTCTGTACTGTGGGCTCAGATATAAGGTCTATTGTATTTTTTTACATTTAGGCCAATACCAAAGTTGGCGCATAAGCAAGAAACCATGACGATGAGGATAGAAAATGGTTGGGCCTGTGAGTTCACTGCAGGGCCAGTAGGTTTCTAAGTTCACTGGCCGAGCCAGTACAGAAAAAAAATAAATTCCACCCATGGTTCCAAGTCATTATACATCGGACAATGGTATACTGTTGTATACCTCAAAGTGCATGCAAGGTCAGAGGGTAGCGGAGGCAGGGTTCTAGGTGGATGGCAAATATGATTACCAGATGAAGTAGCCTTTGTAGCTCGATTGCAGTAAACAAAAATACTAGTAATCACTGGGCGTACAGGGGGGGGGGAGTCTTGGTCTAAGCCCCCTCAAAGTTCTAAAGAAAAAGAGGAAGGAAGAAAGAGGAAGAAGAATTGCAAGTTAAAGGTGTTTTCAGTTCTTTTTTAAAACCCTAAAACCTCGGGAGCTCGGGGCTCTGCCCCCTAGCCCCCAGCCGAGAGCGTGCCCATTGACCCCACCAGGGGCCTATAAGGCGGCCCGGTCACCAGCAGGATAGTTCTCCGCTCGATCCTATCTCTTCTCTCTCAGGTTCGAACATCTTTATTCCAGCCCCCCTCACTAAAATTCCTGGCCATTTTTATGGCCTTAAAAAAATTGTTTATTGGCGTAACGCGACCGACCCTATTTTTACGCCGACCCTAAATACTTTTTATTTTTTATGGGCATGAAAACGCGAGAAATGCAAAAAACAGGTATTTAATGACGTCATAATTCGGTACTCTACAGGATTGCAGGACATTCAAAATGACATAAAAAGAGTGTTACAGAAAAAGGAAGAGTGTGCCATTGTTTTTGTATGGTGTCAGTCCTCTTTGTTTTCTGGTTTGTGAAAACATAAAAAAAAAAAAAAAAAAAAAAATCCGACCTACCTACCCTATTTTTTTCTAGTTACGCCATCCCATAACAATCTTTTTTAGGCCTTAAAATAAAATTGCCGTTAATTTTGTTCTGCCGGCAGAGTACAAGGACTATGATGTTTCGAAGCTTTTTCGAGGTAAAACGGAAACCTATTTTTTTTACTCTGTCGCAGCCTATTTCGAATAGGCTTACAAGTAGTCCATCTAGAAGGACCCTCGTTCTCCATGACGAGCCACCGAGCGCGTAGCGCGACCGCGCTCGGTGGCTAGGTCACCGGGGGATGGACACAGGAGGAACGAGGGTCCTCATGGATGGAATACTTACAAGCGGCTCTCATCAGACGAGGTAACCGCAGACAGGAGGGGTGTTTGTGACCGAGTACTAAAATGCTATCAGTTGATTCCAACTAGTGGCCAATCCGTTTTAATGATTCGTTGTGTTTCCCAAGTATTTTACGGATTCTCGATTAGGAACTCCCCGCGTTCATGAAAGTATTTGACTTACTGGGCTTCACCTTTAGTCGAGTCTTCGTCCAGGTGATCTGCCTTAGTCCGAATACCGCTCTAGGGTCGCGCCGGAGAGTTGATGCTTTAGGATGCATGTCCTACCCCCCTTCCACCCCACCCCCCGCCCCCCACAACACTTTACACTGGCCCTTACTGGCTTACTCGTTGACCCGCGATTGTCGCCCATAGGGAGAGAGTGAGAGTGACAACTACACCACTTTGAATGGGTATGGTTTGTAACCTCGCCGAAGGTAAAAATCATGTACTATTCATATCTTCATCTGATGGGTCCAGTTGTTTTATCGCCGTTGTGAGAAAAAAAGGGTGCAAAATAGGCCTCTTTCAAAGCCAATAGTTAACATTACGGACCACCTGACGGCGATACTGCGTACAGTCATTGTCTAAATTCTAAACTGGAATTATTTAAACATTCCAATTAGCTCCAATAAACGGAGCTAAAAGGAATTTAAAAAACCCGAATAGGCCGGTCAGGATTATGTTAGATCTGACATGGGGGTCACAAAATGACCAGACCGGGTCTCACATCGTGTTATATTATTTGTCTTACCAGGTTGCAACGAGAGATTTTGAGGGCACCCAAATATTGTATCATAATAGTAATTCATATAGATTAGACAAGCAATAGATTTATTACCTATTGACTATGGAAAATGTCTAAAAGAGAGAAAAAGGCGATTTTGAGGTGCTTATATTTCATATAAAACAGTAGGCTGAATTTCGTATTGCTCCTGTACGAAATTAGAAATTTCACTATTTTTGTACCAAAGAAACATTTCTCAGCTTACCTTCAGATGGTGATATTTTTTAAGGAAAGCTTTACAATGATGAAAAAATCAGAATTTTCACATTTTTATCAGGATACCGTTATGTGAAATCTCTCGTTGCACTTTAAGTCTTGAACAGATGTTTCGTTCTTCTCAGTAACTGTTGCACATAGGCCAGGGAAAGGAATGCCCTTTTGAAAGCTCCAAACTTGTCCACTCAATTGTCGATTTTAGGCTGAGAATTGTTCAACAGTTACAGGTATTAGTAACATTTTGGATATCTTTACAAAATATTCTGAGAAATTACCCCCCCCCCACAAATCAACAAAAGGGCCAAAAGGTCACACTTTTTGCCATTTTGTTTTTGACAAGATAAACAATTTGCAAAAAGTTCACTTTTTGGTGATGAGATGTTCAAAAAGTTCCAGAAAGGACAAAAAAAGTCTACTTTCGATAGTCCCGCAACCCCCGTGGATCCCATGGCCCATATCCATAAAGTTGTAACTATGAGCTGGTTTAAGAAAACGAGTATTATTTTGTTAGGTCGTGAATGAGCACAAAATGGTTAAAAGGTGTGCAAACGAGATATTTCAAATAACGATGCCCTTCTTAAAATGCGAAAATTCTGATTTTTGCATGTCTAATACGCTTGCTATCAAAATATCCCCATCTGAAAGGATGAAGCTAGAACTGTTTCTTTGGTACAAAAATTGTGAAATTTCTAATTTTCCATAGGAGCAAATCCGAAATTCAGCTATGTTTTCTATTGAAAACATACGCTGTTGGGTGTGTTCGCCCTTGGGATAACAATTCTGAACTCAAACAAACCCACTTCCGCTCCAGGTCATGACTTAATCATTATGGATTGCTTCGAACACTTCCCACTACGGCGGTCCGGTACGAGGACGTAATCCCCCGTTTCTAACCTACTACTACTAAACCAAAGTTTAAATCCGGGTTTGTCCCCGTAAACGGGGGTGGCCGGATTCACCTCAATTTGCAGCAAACGCCCTGACTCCTTCCTTCCATTTCACCCGAGTCCTGCAACTCCATACTCAACCCAACCCTCCTACTATCCTCCTCCACGTGTTTCTTCCATGTCTTCTCTTGGACGTCCCCTCTCCTAAAAACGCTCACCCTCGAACTCAAAAGCCTTCTTAACCACATGCTCGACATCCTTCCTAAACACATGCCCATACCAACCGTTTACACTATTCGCTTTGCCAACCGGTCAACCGCCTCTTCCAAACCAACATCGGCAATAGAAAAAGAAGTTGGGCGTAGCGTAGTGTTTTGAAAATTTCTGTTCCAGACTGGAATAATACCGAAAGGCATTGTGGAAAAATGGAATTAGCCAGTAGATGATTGCGTGTTAACTTTTCCGGTGTCTGGGAGTACCGAAGTACCCGACAAACACGTTAAATTTTCTAGCGTCTCAATAGGTTCAGACCCCCACACCATTATATACATATTTAAAAACAAAACATAGTAACGGGACCCTCTGATGCCAAAAGTTCCTTAGAACCCCTCCGTTTTCGAGATATTGAGCATTTTTGTTTCATTTGCACACATTCTCTTGACGGACTGATAACGTTAATCTCTCGCGCAGTACAAATTGAAGATAACTCTTCGCAGCTGTGACACAGAATACCACACTTTCCGGACCGCGAACTTTCCCACTACCACCACCATACTGTGCCGCTCTATTACAACTCTTACCATCAGGTGAACACACCCAAAGAGTTCGGTCACAATATAGTGGCCGTATCCCCACCAAAACGGGGTGAGACCAACAAGCCCGAAAACTTCCGGATGATTTCTCTGACTTCGGCTGTGGGGAAACTTTTTCACAAATTATATCACACAGGATTTCTGAGTATTTAATTAACAGTAATTTGCTTAGACCCAGGAAAGGAAAGCATTTCTTACGGGTATTAATGGTTGCATAGAACATACCTTAGTTATGGAGAACTCATTCGTCACGCGGAACATAATAAAAGAACACTCCACGTTACCTATTTTGTTTAGCGGACGATGTTTGGGTCTGTAGAACACAATCTCATTCATTTATACCCTTCAGAAAAAATATAATACCCCAGCAGTGTGTACGTACATCAAACACCCTGTATGGACAATCTTGAAAAAGGTACAATCAGGTCCTGGCTGGAGAAGCACCCATTTCAATTTAAAAGAGGCGCCTTCCAAGGGACCCCTTATCTTCAATTATTTAACCCTATTATTCAGGTTTTAAAACCAGCATGAGGATACTTGTGGTTATAATATCGAAGGGGAGCGGTATTTAACCATTACCTTGTGCAGATGATTTCTGCCTGAACCGCCGTCCAAACCGAAAACATCCAAAAACTTAAGCATGAGATAACGTATAACCAAATCTTATGTCATCTTTACTTAACACTTAAGTGACCAAGGGGGGGGGGGGGTTCTAGGGACCCCCAAAATTTGTTTTCGGCTGGCCGCTTTACGCTGGGATTTTTGGCCGAAATCTTTTGTAATTGTTTCTGACTTTTGAATGCGCTTCTTTTCAACCAAAATAATTAAAACGGCCAAGCCGTTAAATGAGAAAGTAGTGGGGTCCCATGGAACCCCCTTGGGCACGACGGACGTCATTAAGAAATAAAGGGTGCCTGCAGTTCATTTAGGGCGAATAATGTGTCCGAGGTCGAAAAACGAAATAATGGGCGAGGCGTAACCGAGCCCATTATGAAAGTTTCTGGCCGAGGATACATGATGAGCCCATAACATGATACCTGCCCCCAAACCCTTTATTCTATTTTATTACCTAAAAACCATGTGTTTTAATAAGAAAATGCTTTTTGGGCGACCCCATTTGCAGAATAAGGGCAGTGAACTGACAATCAGAATTGCTGATTTCAATTAATGGGCAGCAGATCGGTAATAGAATTGAGATAATTTTAAAAATAAGAATAAAAAACAGAGAACCAAAGAAAATTTTTTTTGCTGATATAGTTCACACAACATGTAAGTAAAACATTACTAGTAACATTAAAAAAAAAAAAAATAATTAACCCTTTATTGTGCTGAAAACAAACAATTGCAATCATGTACGTGACCAAAAACCGTTACTGTACAAACTCTTGGGGAAAAGTGGACGTCGTGGATTTTGCAACACCGTAAAAAAATACAGGGATTCCCTAAAAATGCTGGTTTGTGTTAAATATAAGTAATTTGGGTCTTCTAGAATAGATATCACATAAAATAAGTTTTCAAAATGTTTGATGTAAGCGCAAGGCTGCATGAATTTTCCGTTCTTTTGCCCAAATTTCGCGTTTTTGAAAACAAGTTTTGCACCTTAATTTGCACCAAAAGACAAATATCTTTTTATTGCTGATTTGGGTTGTTTTATGATCCTTCACAGTGGTATAAATTTCGTGCAAAAAAATTCCTCGGGGAAGTGGTTTTCCTTGTGTGGGTCCAATGAACACCCCACTTGGACACCACGGGAGTGAAAACCCTTGGTCACGTAAGTGTAAAGCCATCCAAATGAAGTCTATGTCAATATGTAGCGGGAAGCCAACCTACGGCCAATTCAATTTGGTGAAATGGTGTTTAAACACAACAAAGAGGCTCCCATATAAATTTCTGGTAACAACACAATTACTTATGGGTAAAAGGTACAAAGATATTTGAATCATACAGAGATATAAATGAATGACATATTAGAAATATCAATATCTGCCAGGCGAGGAATGACTTCAAACTTTGTGTGTACATACAGTATTCTTTACCAGCTTAAGGAGGTATTTATTTAGGCCATGAATTAAACAGATACGCACTAACGTGTCTGGAACCATATTCACACTAATATTATAAAGTAATGGTTGGGCTACGTTAAGGGTGTTACAACACCAGCCTTTATCCATAGTCCTGATGGTTGTAAATACAAGCTTTTCAGATATATATCTTGAAGCCCCTACCAGGTCTACGCCAGAACTTGGGGAAACTGATCGATAGGGTCGTCCCGGCGCCGTAGCCAGACCAAAAAATTTGTTCCGAGGGGGCAGTTTCCCGGGGGTGCATCAAATTTCCCGAACACAAGCAAAAAATTTACGGTCGCAGGGCCAAAGAATCCGATAAAGGGCTGATTTAACATAAAGATCAGTGTTTTTATTTCCAATTTCCCCTCAAAACATTTTTCAAGGGACGGGGAACATTGCCCCAGCCCCACCTGGCTACGCCACTGCGTCGTCATGCCCTCCACAGTTTTTTGAAACAAAAAGATGAACAAGTTGGTACGTAAACGATGGAATAACATATTCCAGACTGCTTCCAAAGGTCTACAATCACGAACCTAAAGGGGTGAAATAAATGTACATCAAACAATTTCTAAAAAAGACCAAATAAATAGTGAGGGACTATTATTCGACCATTAGTTGCCAAGGGTTAATATGCTAAAAGTTATTTGAAGCCGAAAAGTCGGTTCTTACATGGAAATCATGATTTAAACTTACCCAGAAGCGTTTTGAGTTTCGCACGTGAATCGTGTATCGACTTTTTCGCCAACTTCACTAATCTTCGGAATTGGGGAAGAGAGACATGTAGAATGCAAACTTTGTACCAATACCCGAACACTCCTACATGTCCTCAAAATTGTTAAAATTCTTTACAGCAGCGAGTTATACATGGAGACAAATTATTAACCCACATGATTCAGTCATCAAATAGTCGTGATTAAAATCTCAAGGCATTTTCAAATATATATGGACTTCTTGGATATACCGTTACTCTCCCACCCAACATTTTGCCTACCTGCCCAAAAGACGGATATTATTATTATCAACAATACCAAAAAGTACCATCCATATTATTGAGCTTAATGTTCCATTTGAAACCAATATTCAAAAGGGCCATGAGTTCAAAATATCTCGGTATGAAAACTTTCAGTCCGATATATCCAGGAAGGGTATAAATGTCATCTTAAATGCATTGCGATTGGTTCCAGGGGTTGGTGACAGCTGACAATATGGATAGATTGGGAGGTTTTCAACTTTGTCGGTTGCAAATCTAGTACAAAAGGCAAAGTGTCAAGACTTGAGCAAAATTGGCCATAGTTGTAGTTATTCAATTTGGAACGCTCGAAATGGGCCTAACTGGGATTCCGCCCATATATGAAGATTTAAGGTTCTCTATTGTTGTCGGTTCTCCCCACCCTAGTGTCCTGGATTTTCTCCATTCTACAATGTTTTGATCTCAAGCAAACACGTTGACTCAGTTTCTAAGTTAGCTTTTGGGGAATTCCCCTACCTTTCCCTTATTGTGCAATTTAACAGGTGCAAAATAGCAAAACAACCTTAGGGTATTCCCTTTCTTCTCTTTTATAGTAAACAAGTACCTTTCCCGTGAGAATCTTTTCTCAAATAAATGAGAAAATAATATTTTTTAAAAGTTTAATCAGAAAAATGGCGGCTATATAAACACAATATATTGGAACCACGACCTTTTCACACCCAGAGATCGAGTTTGGGTAATAGTTGTGCTTACAAAGCAGAGGTCTTCCCTTTTAGACTGGAAGCAAGCAGACATTTGTATACATCTCGAGGAAAATTTTGAGATTAAATATGTAGACAGTTTGACAGGGAAACCCGAAATGTGATTCTTAGTGTCATTACAGAGTGTCATGCGCTTGCACGCCTCAGCGGCAAACTGCTTGGTGTACGCTGGTTGCAGGATTGAGCTATTTAATATAGTCAAGCGGCGCTACCGCTTGAAACTACATCATCGAGCGGCACCGCTCTAAATTTGAACTCAAGTCAACTCCATGCGATTTGCCGCTTTGGGTAAAGAGACAGCCGAGCGGCAGGGAGATCGATTGATTGGCTGACGCTTTGCCGATTGGGTCACCGCTAGCGATTCTGACATGTTTGCGTAGTGACGTAAATTTATCATCAAGAGCGGCCAACGCGGTAAGCGGCCCATGAACTTATTGTAATGACCTAGGTGCTGCAAATGGTACACAGAGGTCAAATTTTAAAATTGATCAAGCATGCTGAAAAGTATCCACGTTTTTGTCTAACCATAAGGATTCATAAATGGTATAGTTTGTCCTATCTACAATTAAAGTCTGAGAGTTTCAGGTTAAAACCAGCAAACATCAATAAAAAGGTCATATTCAGTTGCAACAGAGTCAAATTTTTTGAAGTTGGTTCGTATTTGGGATAAAATTTGGTGCAACATTTGTTGTTGTAGACTCATTATGATAATAAAATATGTTTGTCTTAAAGGCTTAGTGCCAATGGTAGGGGGTCCAAATTCGGCGTCCATTTCTTCAATGGGGCTTGACCTTGTTTTCCCTAGCCTATTTATTGATGGTGAGTATGCTCTTCAAACTCTATCTGACATCAACATCTGGATGTAAAACATGCTGCAGATGAATCAAGAATAGACGAATTGTTTGTTTTTGCCACTCCCTGTTGTTATAAATATGGCCTCCATTTTTCTGATTAACTTTTCAAAATATTATTTCTAAATTTTACTTTCCATAAAAGAGTTCTCACAGGAAAAGCACTTGTTTACTAAAAAAAGAGAAAAGGAGAAAACCAAGAGTTGTTTTGCTAAGTGCACCCTGTTTAGATTGCACAATGGGGAAATGGGAATTCCCCCAAGATCTAAAAACTTATAACTTGTTTATGTTTTTGAGTCAAAACATGTAGATCAGGGAATTTCCCCACGAAGTTATATATGGAAAGTGAGGTGATTCAGGTTATGTTTATGCACATGAGAATGATTTAATGATTATTGTTAGAAAGGAGAATCTATCTGTGAGATGATAAATAGTACTCACTGAAAGGAGTCCTCTGCAGCAATTGAAATCAGTAGCTTAACTAGAGCCTGGAGCTATACATGGTAATTATTAGCTAGTTTACTCTACAATAATGGTAATTTGAGTTCTACATCCCCCCAACAGGATTTTGATATTTTGGATGGCCGCCGAAGCTTGATAGCTAATTGTCTGCTGTCGTCTGTTAAGCCAAAGAGCTCAGTTTTGGAATCAAAAGTTGATTCCAGTTGGAGTAATTTCTCCACTCTAAAGAGCAAAATTCAAGTTGCCAATTGTCTTTTTTTGTCTTTTTGATGAGGTTTTTTTGCTATTTTTATCGTTCCCCCTATTTCCTTACCTACTCGAACTTTGCCATTGCTCTGGTCTGTGCTGAATTCAAAATCTCTTGGCGAATTCTGCAAATTGTCTTTGAGTGAAATGGGGTCCATGTATCTGATAATATCAAGTCGGGTATGCCGTGGGTAGTAAAGTGTTTCTTTTTCTTTAAGTACTTTATGATCCGCTACATCTTTCTTGTGCGGGAGTGGGTCGAACTCGAAATAGTCTGAGTAGTGATCAACGCAGCACAGATAGTCCGTGTTCTCAACTGTGAAAAGAACTACAAACACCACCGATCTTTTGCCACGGTCGCTCTGGAAGTTTGTTGGTTTCATTAGGGCTCCTTTGGGTTTGTTTCCGGAATGTATGTGTTACATCTCAACACTTGTTGAATATAGTCCTTTATTTCATTGGATATACCTGCCACTCAACACATTCTGTTTGTCTGCGGGATTGTGCGGTTTACTCCTGTGTGGTGCTCTATGTAGTCTTTGGTCCTTA
>JAMKCH010045680.1:0-11492 GCA_023653785.1 Ophioderma brevispina | reverse complement strand
TCATATCCTATTCTCACAGATTCAAACGCAATGATGCGCAACTTCCTGAGCTATCGTATTCGAAAGGTTGCCGTTGATGCCGTGACTCGTATAATGACATACTATTATGATCATCTTCGTGATGAATTGTATACATGTGAGAAAAGTGCAAATGGGCTATAAAGTATACAGCAATTAATGCCAGTTAAGGTCTCGGATTGTTTATGTGCCAAAATGGTATTATTAAGGTTAAAACATAATGATTTAAAAAGCTAGCTCATAAAACCATTCTTCCTTATATACTCAGACAAAGAAGACGCAATTAAATGGAAAAAAAGATACATGAACTGATTTGAATACAAAAGGGAGGTGAATATTTTACCAAATTCAAATGAACATGAGTCCATTGTATGAATAAAGGTGCTAAAATTTATGAACAACGGAAGTTCAGATACTCTCGTATCAAGGTGTTCTTTATCTTGAGAATAATTATTGAGTAGTACAGACATAGAAACACATAGTACATGTTGGAACTGTTCAGTTTTGTGAAAATTTCATATAACGGATCTTGCAACCAAGGTGTTTTCTAAATCAAAATTTTGGTATGAAGATACCAAAAAATTCATGGGTTGTTCATTTTTTAAAATGTTTGTTCTTGGGATGAAATTCTAGGGGGCAAGGTTGTACAACTGGTTATCAGGGGGGGCAAAAATATAAAAGGGGGACACAGCAAAATGTGTTTTAAAGTATACATCATGTTCAGACCTTTCAAGGATTAAGAAAGGTATAGTTGCCCTACTACAGTGTTTATAGTACAAGAGGTTACAAGGTTTTAAAACAGGGGTTAAACGGTCACACTGGGCGCGTAAATTGCAGATTCATCGATTTGTTCTAAAAACGGTGCCAAATTGTTCGTCTTACTGTACAGAAGCCGAAAATATGAAGGTTCTCGTGTTGTCAATGACGTTTTGATGATTAAATTACGAGGGCAAATATGAAATGGTCCAGGGTCTATGGGAGAACACCAGTCATATTTCGAAAAGGCTCACTTTGAAAACGGGAAACACAGAATGTATATACATATTTGGCTTACTCTTAAGATGAACCCAAATGACGATTTAAAACAGTTGTCTAAAAATTGGATCATTCTAAAATAATGACCTTGAACTGTCAAACAACTAACAAAACGAGTCATATAGGCCAGTAACCCTCCTCGTCCACGAAAGGGGCCGGGCGGGACCGGTTAGTACCACATATACAGACTTGTTTTCCGCCTTGCTACGACCTTATTTGTTGGTCCAAATATTTAATATTAATTGTCAATTGTTTTGTTTTTTTTTAAGCTCATTTTGATTGAAAAAACCACATAGGTGATTTGTTTGTAGATAGCTTGACAGGGACCCCTGAAACGGGATTCGTAAATGTCACGAATGGGCCTTAAGGCAGGTGGGTCTAGAGAAAGATTCGACATGGGTCAAATTTTTAAATTGACCATTTTTTTTTTTTAAATAAGGCTATACCATCAGGTTATTTGTCTAACCTAGGGATATTAAAAAATGCATAGTTAGTACTATTGTAACCTAAGGTTTGGGAGTTATAGGTCTAAAAACAGAAATATCCATAAAGGGTATTTTGGTGTAAAGGGGGTCAATTTTTGGAATCCTTATGGTTAGACAAAATAAACATGGTATATTTTCCAACATGATGAATGCAATTTTAAATTTATTACACCTTGTAATCTTTTTCTAGACCCCTCCCGGAACCGTTTGCGGCACTAAGAATCACATTACAGGGACCATGTTAGGCTGTCCTACATATTTTAACACAAAACATTTTGTAATAAGAGGTGTAACAAATATCTGCAAGCTCAGTTATAATATCTATTTGTATCTTACCCCCGGACGAGAGTAACTGCCGAGGATGTCGCGATTTGAAGTCTTAATCGAAATCATCTTCCAGATGACGTTACCAAGCCTGTTTATTGTTGAAAGGAGACCATTTTCTGATTGAAAATATATATTGAATCAATTGATATTATAGGCATTATGGTAGTCACGTGTCACTTCTTGCCACAAACTCTTTACCTTCCATAAGTTGAATAATCGCGTGTGATACGTCCGTAATCTGGAGTTTTGGACCCTATTCCAATAAGGCGGAGAGGGGCTCTTCTACCGGAAAATGAAAGAATTCAAATGCACGTGCCACCGGATTATCTTGGAGGGACACTCCGGGTCATTAACTCACGCACGACACTAAATACAATTTCATCTTCACGTATGGACACGCACTATAATAGGGCATTTCAGGCATGTAACATTGCTCAAAATAAAAGGATTAACAGAAGTCCCTGCGCCGCATTGAATTTTTCACCTCCGCAGAAATGGTACGGGGTCACATATCAGATGAATCGAGTATAATGCTATCATATTTTGTATCGTTGCTGCAAAGCTGATGCCACATGTGGATGCTTTGGGTAGGACATGTGTGTATGCGCGCGCGCGAGTGTGTGTGTGCGTTGCGCGCGTTTGCCCGTCCGTGTGTGTGTTTAACTGTTAAGCATTGCAATTATTGGATATACAGTTTACCATGATCAAAAGACAACCTCGCCAAGACTAATATGGCGATTGACGTCTAATGACCCTATGTGAAATTTGAGCCATCACAAACCGCGGCACATGCGTTCAGGGAACGCTGGATCTTTAATCGTAGTTGTATATGTTTAAAATATCGCTTGATCTGGAATAAGAAATTAAAGGAATGTGAAAGTTAAATGATGTCCGCCTAGGTCATCCAATGCTCCAGTAATGCTGGGAGGACAAGGAAAATTTAAACGACTTCATCCACAGCTGTTTTGAACCATTGCAAATCGTCTCTTTCTTTAGAGAAATTTAAGCAGCGGCGACACCAATTTTGACAAAAACTTGATATAAGTAGGGACATGCAAAGCTATTACCTCTGCAAAAATCAGAAAAAAATCATTGCGGGAATCTTGCCATATAGGGCCTACTAAAGGTTATCTTTGTATGTATCGCTTCCCTTATATGCCTATTTCCATACTTAGATGAGGACGTGTGAAAATAGATTTTAAAGGAAAGAAAAAATTAAATTTGTCCGCAATGAAATTTCCGTTAAATTTATCACACGATGAACTGTTAGTGAATATAATCTATTATTAAATGTCAAAAGTGTGTCGCCGTTTGATATTTATGAGAATTTCAAAACAACTGTGATCCAACTCCACACAATACATACGTTGAATTACATGCACACTTACAACTCTCATGGCCACACAAAATTCATTCACACTTACCACTATCAGCTGTGTTCATCATGTTGGATGAAGCCCTCTCCCGCACTTGTCATTGTCCAGCAAATTCGTTTCTGCCTGCTGTTCGATGTCCAGGTCTCGGATGGTTTGTTTATGAGGTGATTCCATTTCTCTCAAATCTCCCCTTTTGTCTTCTCATCTCTTTTATCATGTTCTTGATTGCCACAGTTTCTTGGTCCATCTGTTATCATGGACTCTGGAGAAATATCTGCCAATCTCCACGTCGTTTCATTATCGTCTCTATGATATCTTCGACTGTTGTTTTGTTCATAGTGGTATGTTAACCTGTCATGTAGTGTCAGATTATTCAGATTAAAGCGCCCTGGAATTTCAGGAAAATGACAAATAGTAAAATTTCTTTAAATTTTCGCAAATGATAGTCTGGGCCATTGAAAGTATAGAATATATTTTACACATAAAATAACACTCAAAAGCAGAATAAGACATTAATAAGAGACTGGAAAGGAACATAAGGGTAATTAGTAAGCTAACTTTATGTGGCGGAATTGTATCAACAATCTACCTATTGTAATCACCAGACTCGTATATTGATATTAAAACCACAAAGGTCAAAGGCAGACCGGTCAAACAAGGTGCATGCCTGGAGAACAACTCTGGCGTATGTTTTCTTGTGTTAACACGCAATCCGCGTCTTCTGCTGAATCAATGTGCCAGGGCAGGGTCTCTTTATGCATTCTTTTCATAGCTTTCCTGTTTTGTTCTTAATTTCTTGTTCATCTCTTTAGTGTTGACCATGTTCGTTCAAAGTCCGGCCGTTATAGGTACATTGATCACATTTAATTCTTCTAGTAATGTTGTATTTCCTCTCAGTTCATATGTCCTTGTATTGTACATGTTAAAAGAATCCGTCCCGAACTTGTCATTATTCCCATTTTGTGATTTCTTCCATTTTCAATTTCTGGCCCAAGCATATTGAAGCGACCGCTTAAATTTCTATCTGGTGAATTCTCTTTTACAACAACATATGCAAATATCATATATTTTCAAACATATTACAAATACATACCACACATGCTTACAGAGCTACATTGTGGAGTGGGCATGAAAATCTCTTAAAAAGACACTTTTTAGACATTTGTTGTAAAAAATCACTTTTTCCAAACGTATATAAGGAAGA
The DNA here is from genome assembly GCA_023653785.1 of Ophioderma brevispina. NCBI lineage: Eukaryota > Metazoa > Echinodermata > Ophiuroidea > Amphilepidida > Ophiodermatidae > Ophioderma > Ophioderma brevispina. The sequence continues at coordinate 7,047 of JAMKCH010045680.1, read as the reverse complement.
TTCAAAACCTCTATAGTTTGAGAATGTTCTCTTAAAAAGACACTTTTTTAGCATTTTTAAAGATTTCAATTTTTTTTTCCGGTTTTGTCATTATTGTAGAGTTTTTCTCACTTTTCTTAGCCAAGAAGATTGCGCCGATGCCTATATATAGTTACTTAAATAGAAAATCCTCTTTCTATCTTTTACGGAAAAATCAATACTAGATTACAGTCTATTCCGTTATAGTACAATTCGTAACATAGTAACTATAGTAAAAAATACGCCACAATGAAGAAAAAAGAAAAATACACCCACAATGTAAAAATACTCCCACAAGTCTCTTTATACCAGAAAATACTCCCACAAGTATTCTTATAAGGTAGATCAATACATACAGACACACACATACTTACAATACATACACAAAAAGTCACACATAGTTTACATAAAAAATAAAAGATAACACAAATATTATACCCACGCCTTAAAAAGCTATATAATGAATCAACACAAAACACCAACGTTCAGAATAACATGAAAACCATTATGAAATAGCGTGGTCCTCGTCTTCACGGATACCAAAATAAGTACAAACATACCTAATATGAGTCACAATGACGTCATAAAAACCGCCGATTCGGCAAGTTTTCATTTTCCCTGAAAATAAGAAAAACCAAACGGGTAGGGATATCGGATTTCCATGCTTTTTCAGTTCCAATGACAGAAATTAAAATAGTTTTGACAGAAGCTTAGAGCCACATGTGAAGAGTATTTTAAAGAATGTACCATAAATATTCTTGGGTTTCAACTTGAAGGCATGTCCTAACCACCGGTGAAAGTTCTACCTTCACATATTGTTTTCGCTTAACTGGACCGAAAGCATGAGGAAGGAGGAAACTATTTACCTGAAGGTTTTTAGCGCATCTCCTGCCCTTGGTAAGACAGGGTTAAACGCACGAAAATGTATTTCATCAATGAATTAGAAAAAAGCAAGAAGGAAGAAAATAAGTTTACAGTCGGATTCTATGTCACTTCATATGTATCATTTATGAGGTACGGTGTCCAATTAAGCGAGGTATCAACTTAATGGACTAGATTAAATGACTAGCACGAGGCTATTCGCAAAGATAAATATGGGATCCATAAAAGATATATCACCGATATGGCTTGTCGCAATTTGTGAAAACCTCGTATCCTTCTACCCCGCTGGACTTAACACTCTACTAAGCAATTGCAGTGTGTTCCTAATCTGTCGGTCCATTAACACCAAATTATACACCGCAGTTGTTATGTATGTTATTAACTGGATTGTAGTAAATAATGATGATGTTTTTTTAATGCAGCGCCAAGTCAGTATATTTACATAAATTATCTTATTCAAGCAAAACACTGTTATAGCTATAATGAAAATCACGTTTAATAATCTTGTATCTTGTCATTTTGAACAGAGGCGAGCCAAATACTCAGAAAGGACCCTAGAGCTAATTTCCTTTGAACGGTTTCATAAGTTTTCCGTATTCAGAATTTTCCCAAGGTATTCATCTATTGTGTTCCTCATAATAACTTGCAATCATAGTGGAGATTAAATGGGCTTTAATTTCTGTGGTCACGAATATTGCTAAGGTATAAAACGTTATTGATCATATTGCTCGGAAAAAGCAGCATGAAATTACAACCTTCGCGTGAATGGCCAGTTTAATCATAGTACTTTATAATTGGCAATTGCCCCGGTCTGTTGTTAGAGAGAGATCTCTGAGAGGTGTTACATATGTCTTGCAGTTGTGATCCATCAATATATCGCAGCTTAGCATTTGACACTCGACCCTGTTAAAAATACGATCGCTTTGACATATCTACGGACTGGTTTAAACACATTGTAAATGGGATCAACTTGCACAACCTTTGCTGTCTCTGATTTCCATCGAAACCAGGTGATGTTTATCCGGAATATTTCTGTATGGGATGTGACGGAGAACTTTTCGATTATCGCGTTTGTGTTGATTTCAAGACCCTAGTGAATTTGACAAGCGGTTGGATTATACGAGAGGTTTACTTGCATACAGATTGCAGAAGTGAAGTTAATCCGGAATACGGACCAAATCAACAGAACATGCAGCGTGTTTTATTTATCTCGACTTACGCTTATAAAGGCATGTTGACAATCTGAACTTCTCAGAAGATCCCCTTCATTTGTAACAGCAAGCAAACTTGAAATATGGTTTGTTCAATGTGTGTAACTCTCATTTTTACCGGGGCCATTTTACCAGACTTGTCACCTGCAGGCATTTGAATTCGCAAAAGCCCCTGTTAACCCAGTCAGACCTGACGGAATTCTTTCGGTTCATTGCGAGTATGGGGACTACGGGGATGACAACGACGTTCACAATATCCAGACAACGTTGGCGGTCAAAAAAGCAGAGGGACTTTCAATGGGAAGTGTCATAAGGGCCTGCAGATGATTGGGAAGATCGAGTCTTCTTAGCCATCCGTCAACTTGATGATGGAAGTATCGTGTACTTCTGTCGTTGCTCAAGTCACGAAGGACGATGCCGGCAGATATGCTGTGTGAAATTTTCGCGGATGGATTGCGGGAAATTAGAAGTGAAGCCTTTGTTAATATCAATTGGGTACGTCCTGTAGAGGATCCGGTGTGCAACGCACTGCTTCGAAGGACATTTCACTATGGCACGCTATTAGATTCAGTGTAGCACAGAAGAGCAATCCAGGAAGGTCCACTATTCAGTGGAAGGGCGTACAGGAACTGGGACACTACCCGATGTGAACTAACCAAAGGAAAAAAGGCTTAGTTAATCTCATCTCAGATACGACTCACACGACATTGACAATGCTGTTGTTTTTTCTTGCCGAAGTTTCCCAGCGATGGCCATCCTGATTATGCGGTAAACATGTCACATTGGACCTATCACCGTAGAAAGGTTTTCGTCAGAAGAAGATTGCGTCCAGCCTTTCTGGCACCAGGTTTCTTCACATATGATTATAATGAAATGTCGATGTTATTCAAACTACCACACACTCGCAGAGAATAACAGACTGTCGTAACGTTTGTAAACCGGTGGTATTAAAGCATCAGTATTTTATTGGATTGTTTCAACGGTAATTATCGGCGGGCTTATCGATCTTATTTGCAATAATCGGATTAATTTTGATGTGAAGTATACAAAATGACAAGAACGGGACATAATCTAGTCTTATGCCTCAGACGTTGCGTACAAGAGACATATGAGTTTCCAGTGTTCGGTAAAAGTGAAAAATGAATTATACAGCTTTAAATAAACCGGAATTAACGATTGAGAAACAAGCGTTTGGGTGTTAAAGAAGAAGAAAACGAAGCCTGAATTGAAAATACTCGATTTGAGGACAACAGTTGTTGTTGTTTAAATTCATATTTCGATACTAGCAAGAATTTAGCAGCATTTATCCTGTTGACACGAACGTTGAATTGATACCTTATAATTGTGCTTTCTGGGTGTGGAACTTGTGTCTTCTCCATGTTGTAAAAACTACGTTACGTTTGCCGAAGCTTCTCGAAGGCTGATGTATACTGGGTAATGACCCATTGGGAATATTATACTATATACATGATATAGTTAAAATTTAACATTGCATATTCATATGCACAAAAGAATCCCAGGACTGGTGTTATTCGGGATTAGCAAATAAGTGTATAACGCCGGAGGATGCGATAAATGGGGTTTTCACACTGATTGACAGCCACTTTCCTGAAAGAAATTGTCTTGCAAACATATACCGTCTTAGAGGAGTGAAAGGATACAGACAGTGATGCAACTGTTACGTTTCGTTCGAGGAGAAAAGAGGGGGAGAAAAAATTTATCGCAATATCGAAAAATAGAAAAGGAAATTGGGATAGAATGTTTCGTAATTATCTCCGCTTCTCTTCGTTTATGTAGTTGTGACGTTTGACATCTGAGTGCTTGTTAAGCGCCACTTACGACAGTGACAATAATAATATGTCTCATTACCCAAGTCATGGTATATCATCGGAGCTAGGCAATACTTGAGTTGATGATTTTTGCATTGAAATCTTTGTGATCTCCATAAGCAGTGAATGTTTCGACCTCTTTTTGATGGTGTGTGGGTGTGTTTACCACCAATTAACAGATTCTGTGGCCAAAGTTTGCCTTCCTTGCAATATGTTGACTAGTCGGGAAAAATGATTTATAATGTACAAACGATTAGGTGGACCATTTGAATGAAATTAAATTACTTGTTTAATACTGGAAGATATTACTCATCAGTTGCGGATATGCAGGATATGAGTAGTTAAAAATTTGGTAATGGTTATTTGATTAGTGCTAGTGCTTTCAGAAACTGTATCCCTCACCACCCCAACCCCGGTCAGATTTTGGGTTCACTGTTAAAAAAAAATGTTCGGAAAATGGACAGTTTTACCACCCCATTGCAAAATGGTTAGGGGACACCTATTTGAGTGTTTAAATAAAGATGATCATGCACCAAGATGAAAATACACCAGTGTTCTACCGTTCTAGGTACTTACGCCGCTGAATCAACTAAAATGATACATGATTAAATAAATAACAGTGACAGTATTATACCCGTCAAAAAGTTTGTTTAGTGCAACAAGGTCGTCTGTGCGCAGATACGACTTTGTTGCACTGAAGTAGCGCAAACGAAGGTGGAATATACATTTCTGTTCCAGGGTAATCAGTACAATCTGGTCCAGCATAATAAACTAGCAATTTGAATGTATATACGACGCAGACATGTTACACATATCACTTCTTAAGAGAATCATATTGGGGATGAGCAATTTGAAAAATAACATTTTCTGCTATTTTAAGCGAAGTATACATGCACACGTTTACCCCTTATGATATACAAATGTCGTTTGAGATAAATAGCGCCATCCTCATGGAAAACACTGCATATACATTCCGAGATGTAACCATACAGGTACGGCGTCGTTGAACCTTGTAACCGTCAAATTAAAACCGGTTGTTTTTTTTTCACTCCTATTGTTGGAGGACAGGTCGTCGTGTGAACTCAAAAAGGTCGTAAGTGTAATAACGGCCATTTGTCAGAAATTTCCATCAAACATAGTATTACGGAAAGTCTGTCGGCAGTGGCTCTTGAAATGGTGTTTCAGATGACTGAAGAACGATTTCAAGAGCCACTGACTAAATGAAAGATAAATTGAGAGTTAGTGGTGATTTCAAAACTCAACCGTCGGTTCACTCGCGGTCCATGGCGGTGTTACCGTGTTTAATTGTTTGGTCGAACCTGCCATTACTAACTTATTTTCTCTTTTCCCAGTGAAGCAGTACTTACACGTACTGTGCATGTGCACACAGCTCTACTGTGCACTCCACACATACCTGTGGTAGTGCTGAGACCCGTGCTTTCATGAATGGGAACACCACCGTCAGGGTGGTTGGTTTTAAAACTGTCCTCCTAATTAAGGATTGAAGTAATGTTCTGAGTTATGCCCACCATTAATTAGCTTGTTTCTTACATATTTTAGATATCTAAATAATAATTATACATATATGTTGTAGGAAAAGTTTTTTGTTATGAATATAACTAAAATTTCTGCTCTTTTCTCTGGATTACTATACACCCTATATTCAAGAATGTCACAGTTAGGCCACCGTAGTAAGGTCAGGACCTATACTTCTGGTAGGCGAAGTCATTATGCATATGACAGGAAAAATACTTGTGCCCACTGGAGGTTAAAAAAAGTTTGTCCAGTATGACCTGACTAAGGCAGCTAAATCGGTTTAGAGGGGGGTGTAGTATGGTCCGGTAATTCCACAAACATGTCCTGCAAAGCAGTTTACAAGTCCCACGGAAAGAAGCTCCTGCCACTATGGGCCTACTATGCGGTGTGTGGTGGCAAGTCACAAAGGATGCTGGAAGAATGCCTTGCGTGCAATGAGTTGTAATGCTCGAACCTGGAAGACCGGGGGGAATTCAGACAAGCAAACGGCGGTTAAGTTTGGAACACCCCGCTACCCTTAATACAGGGCAGCACACAGACATATGTAACATTGGCAGCTATTGCACTTAGCGCTTCGTCAACACACGAAGAGGGCTATAACCCTCATTATTATAACATACATTTACTGTTGCTACTAATGCAACGTTCTCAGATTCGCTTGGGCGGCCGGATGAGAAGAATACATTGTACATCTTACAGTAGGATGGACCATCATACGTCATAACAATCAATTTCAAATACTCATTTGCATACTGGGATTCATCTGAAAGTATACAGATGATTTGGTATACTTTGACCGCATAATCATGTATGTAATACGAAAATGGTGGGGACATAGGATATCTAATCAGTTTAAAGGATAGCTGAATATCTACATTGAAATAAAACAATCTAAAAAAACTGTGCGAGAAGTCTTTTAATGTAGCAGGTTGTCCAAAGTCAATGTGCAGAACATGCGCTCTTTGTTTGTCCTACTAGTAAAGTGGTTATGATAAATATGTGTCCAGATCTTGATGCAACGGATCAAACCGCCAGATTGTGTCCTGCACTAAAAAGAAAATGACACTTAAATGGGTGTCAACGTTGGGTAAGAAGATGAGCTGTAAAGTGTTCAAACTGGGACACATTTGGGGTGTCCCAATGACACCTGGCACCTTTATGGTGTCCGATGACACATTTAGGTTGTCATGTGACCCTAAGGGTATCGAAGAACACAGTACGATATCTGAATGACACTCTTATGGTGTCATGCCAGAATGAAACCTTTGTGGTTCTCATGAAACCCAAAATGTGTCAATCTGGCTTGACACCCCAAAAGATTTTCCAAAGGTGTAATTTTGACTTGACACTAAAGGGTCATTATGATTACCCTAAAGGTACCATCTAGTGTCATCTTGACACCCTAAGAAGGGGGCATTCTCAACAGTGTCAATTTAACACTAATGCCACTGAAGACCCAAAAGTTGACACTTTTTTTCAGTGTAGGCACTATATGGGTCCCACGGAAACATTCTAAAGGGGGGCCAGACTGGGGTAGGGTAAAACTTTTGAAGTATTCTTATTGTATCAAT
>JAMKCH010045679.1:0-32184 GCA_023653785.1 Ophioderma brevispina | reverse complement strand
TTTTCCACATACTAATCACTGTGTTGAAATTGCTAAGCTCAAATCAATTGCCTTCTAGAAAATCACAACTTGTAATAAATATTTCCCGATTCGGAATTTTTGTAATATATAGTGTACTATACACAATGTTTTATACATACATCAAAACCAAACCCAATATGAGCTCAAACTTTTGACATGTGCCTTTTAAGGTGACTATCTTTTATTCTAGTTGACCATTTTAATTAGTACACAAAAATGATCTTGTCAAAATCCTGAGTCAGCCTTTAAGTAATTTTAAGTGGCCTTACTATTACCGAGGCAGTGAGAAATGGACAAAGTGCAAATTATCCTTTGAAATGGCCCTGGATGAATTGGAATAGTATTATTTTTTTTGGTACGGGAGTTCAATTGCCTGCAGTCTGGAGTGAAAGTAATTCCAGCTATCAGCAAAATTAAACTCATAGCCAATTCTTGAGGTAAAACTGAGGCATATGCCCCTGATGGATTTTAATAGATAAGGCGGGTATTCTGAAAGGGAGCTACTTTAGACCTGGGTTTAATCAGGGGTTAGTCCTACATGATGTACCTTTTTCCTTCAAAAACTACTGTGAAAGTTAAATTCAAGGTAGAAAAATTCCCCATGGATGGGCCCTAAATGGCCCATCATGAGGATTTTTCTCGCCTGTTACAGCATATTTTAGAGTTGTTGGAAGGAAAAAAGGTCCACTCATTGTAGGACTCATACCTGGTTTAAACCCGGTCTAAAGTTAGTCTCCCTTTCAATATCACCCATAATATTAGTATTCTCAAAGGGGGTCGAACTTTAGGACTGGGTTTAAACCAGGATTATTCCTTTCAATGGACCTTTTTTTTTCTTTCAATGGCACGGTACAATCTAAGTGTGATGTAATAGTTTTAACCCAGTTCAAACGTGGGTCAAAATTTGGTGAAAATCTATCAAATTAAGTGTGTGACAGCAAAAAAAAAAAAATTTATAGCCATAAAATTCCAAAATTATTGGTGGTATTAGGTGAAGGCCAGGATGAAGAAATCACTCCGGCTTTATCCAGAAACGTGGCATGGCACTAGGGTGCAAGGGGGGGGGGTGCCCCTTGTAAAAAAATTACAAGGAAAATCTGACCTGATTCCACCCTACAGCAAGTTGGAAAAATTGAATTTACGAGACCTGCACACTAGGTTCCTCCACAATATGAACATAATGTAACTTCTGCCTTCCCTTAACCCGACCCCTCCCTGCACCCCAGTGCCAGGGGGGGGGGGGGGTTCACCAGTAAAGCATACAAATTACATCTATTGGCAATTATAATTTTAATCCCCACCGGTGTGATTGACTATTGACCATGCGGGCATATGGGGGGGGGGGATTTCTCCCCATGAGCCCCCCCCCACCCGGCCAGAATACAAATATGGATTTTTTGGCAAAAATCAAACCAATTTCTGGCCAAGAACTCACACCAATTTTGGCAAAAAAAATGCAGCATTTGTGGCCACGATTGGTTAAAATCTGCAAACTTTTGAGTTGTTTTCCCAAAGCATTTCACTTCCCCCATCCTGTTTGGCTCCCAAAAAAGTGAAGTCTGGTGCCGCGCCGCTTTTGACTGCCTTTTTTGCTTCAACAGAAACATGAATCGCTCACTCTGTCTAGCCTCTCTCTCTCGCTTAAGCATTACCCATTTTGTCATTTAAATTTGAAACCAGAAATCAGTATATTTTGACTGACTTCATCAATGACTTGTTTTAACAGCGTCGAATATCAGCTAACATCAATAGCTCATTTTTATGCATATTGCATCCATCTGGTTGCACTGCTTAGAAATTTGAAGCTAAAAGTGCCAAGTTCTATTCTATGTTGTAAAGAATGAAAGTGCATCCTTTGCATAAAATTGGCTCTAAGTTTAACAATCATGTCAAATCCAAATTTTTTAATTTCTGAGATCAAATGTAATAGCATTGTGCTCTGACAAAGTAGCGTGTACACAAAACATCATTTGCATCTATTTAAGTGGCATATGTACTGTCTCTATGTAAAAAACACAAAAAATGAAGGTTGCAAAAATATAACACAGTATTAGTTACAGAGTTTGGTGTTTATACTTGAGATAATAAATATCAAAAGTCTAGAAATATAAGTAGCAGAGAACAGTCATTGCAGGGCCAAGGTTAAGGGTAAGGTTTATACAGGGTGGAATTGTAATGAAATCTATACAAACATTTGGGACATGTCCGATAAAAAGGTATAGTTTGCCCTATCTGTGGGTGATAGTTTAATAGTAGATAGGGTAAGGAGGTACATTTCAGAATGCTCCGATTCTTTTCAAAGGGTCAAAATATTCATAGGCCCAAAGGGACCAGGGAATAATAATACTTGCACCCTTTTCACCATTTGGTCATGGTAATTAGAGGTACAAAATGTAACAATGGTCTACATGGGGAATTAATGCTTACTTTAATTTACATACTAAATGCCAAATGCCAGAGAAAATAGGCTTTCTGTTTGGGATATGACCATACAAACCAATTTGGACTATTTGCGTTTAAAAATAGGATGATCTTGCACCATTATGAGCCTATAATTCTGAAAATAAGACCGTGACCAGATAAATAAAGTGGTGTAGGTTTCAAAACAATTAGACTCTTTGATTTTTGATGCCTATACAAAATTTTACCCCCTATTTTTTACATGGTCCCCATTGTTGATTTTTATAGACTTTTGACCATTATTCTGCTGAAAAATGATAGAAAGTATGACAACACAAAAATGTTTCTGTGCATTTTTTTAGGCCAAAAAACAATTTTCTTGAACTGATTTATTGGCGGTAGGTATGCCATATTTCCATTTTTCTTCACTGTATGGCAACCAAATTAGGGATTATAGCAGCGATAATGTGAGATAATAAAGACAAATGTGGAAATGCGATTTTTAACTTATAAATAAAAGATAAGTATGGACAACTCCATATAACTACCGTTAATGCAGGAACAAAAAAAACCCCCCCCCCCCAAAAAAAAAAAAATTCGCCAAAAATGAAGTATTTGGGAAATTTGTCATACCATCTCCCCAGGGAGTAGCCAGAGGGGGGTCGGGGGGGGGGGAAGCTGCCCCTGGGGGAATCCTGCCCCCACTTTCCCCATTGAAAAAATTAGTGATTTACATGGCCATATACTATACTAACAAATTTTAATATATGCTTGCCCCCTCCCTGAAAATACATGTGCCCCCTTTGCCCCCCCCGAAAAAAAAGATGGTTACGCCACTGGCAGCTCCCGACAAAAAGGACATACAGTTGATTGACGTCTTCAAAAATCTACATAAACAGAATGATTGTGCGTTTACACCAGTACAGAATATTACAAGATCAATAAGTTTGTGCTGAGGCCAAAAGGCTACAGGGCATGTGCACAATATTAGGCTGCGAATTCACAGGAAAAGATTTTTTTTTGTTTCAAGTCGGAATTTTGATTCGCCACGTATATAAAAATTCCAGAATCGGAGTAAAAAGTACTGCCTTGTCCCTAATACACAGATTTCAAGCCAACTACTGCAGGCTATGTTAGTACATCCATGTCAATAACAAAAAATACCAAAATACTAATTTGATTGATTTTTCGAGTTTCGGATCAGCAAAATTGATCTGATCCTTAATTAAATTACTGATTTTTTTTTAATTTTTTAGGTTTTTTCTTTTTTTAAAACTTCAAATTGTCATAGCTGCCCCATTGGTGTGTTTCTTGATACTGAAGATGACCCCTCTTCAAATCACTATGAGTTACAATATGCCTCATCACAAAGGACACAGTTCAGTGGGTTTGTACTTGTTCATACATTGACAAGTACTGATCTTTGTGATATGGGATCATACATATACCAAAAACCAGGGGGGTTATTTTCCAAATACACTGGTGAATGGAAGGTACTGAAATGCGCCAAGGGAATTGAGATTTACTAGGCTCATAGTTGAATGAGTGAGTGAACAGTGGTTGACTTCTTTGTTCATGCAGGAAGCCTCATATGCATTTCTAGATTTTTCAACAGTACTTCTTCAAAGTCACTATGAATCATGTAAATTCCTTTCTGATCTTAAAGAGTTGTTTAGAAGTGAAATCACTCCTTGAAAACGCTTTGATTTGGAAATCCATTTAAAAAACAGTTGATTAAAATTTCGCATAATTGATGTTTGGGCCATGGAAACGCATAGCGAAAAGTGACACAAAATAGATTTTTGCCTTAATGCAGTAAAGGCACATATCTCTGGTTGGCTCTAAAGCAAATAGCATGCAAAGTTGGTTGTCTTTTTAACCCTTCGACCGGAATTATTTTAGGATGTCATTTTTGAACTAAAAGGAATTGTCTAGACTCTCAAGAATAGCAATTTAATGAATTCCCCATGGAAAAACACCTTGCCCGAAGTTGTAAAGCAAATTTTAAAACAGGGAAAAATTATAACCAAATTTCAACTTTTGGATTGTTCCACATTTGAGATACAAAATCGTATATGAATTATTTGCAAAAGTATTTATTTATTTCTGCAAGAAATCAGGCGTTATATCGGTCCGAAAGGCGTAAGCTAGGTGAAAACGACATTTTTCTGATTGTACCATTTTTACAGGCTTGTCATGTTTTACAGTAAATTAATGTTTTTAAAACCTTTTAGATTCCAAAAGTATATGTACAGTGACAGTCCCACCATTCAGTCCTCAGACCATATATGAAAGTACTTGTACCATGGTTTTAGTGATTTCTGATCGTTTATCGGTATCGGCCGATACCGATTTATTGGTAAAACCGATCAGGACCAACTTCACTGATTCATACAATTATTTTTGGAATGACATGGTGTAAGTAATTTTCCAAATCATTAATACAACACTATACTTGTAGAAGTCCTTTCTACTTGGTATTCAAACAAGAGATTTAATGAACCAAAAGATACCACTTGATAAAGTTCATCTTTGTAATAACCACCTGCCAGTGCGGCAAGAAATTTGCTTGTGTGAGATTGTAAATTATTACTATGGCATTGTGATTTTCATGCTTGTTTTTTTAAATTCAAAGTTTTTTTTTTTTTTAATTCTTTTATCAATCAAATCAATCAGTAGTAGGGGAGATTTTTCGATCACCGATACCAATCTGATCTGACCGATATTGGTACCCATACCGATTACAAATCTGATCGGTACAAACCCTAATTGTTTTAATTACCCAATGGACTTAAAAGTTACACATCTTTGCATCTTTCAGTTTACGCCTGCGCTTGATTCCACTACCACATCCGACACAGCAGGTCTAGAGAGAATGCTGATGGAGGAAAGGGGAAATGTCGCCTTAAAGAAGGGAGAAATCGGAGGAGCGTAGCGGCATCACCGGGGCATCCTTTAATACTGCTAATAGTATACTGGCTCGGGGATCATTGGTAGTCAACTATTTCCATTGCTTTTTGACGGGAAATATGGTCTGAATTCAGGGGTGGGATTTTACTTGGGTGCTGCCCCTCTCCACTTGGACAACGTTGAAAACCTGTATGTGTGTTAAAGTGCACCTAACAACACTCAGCATTGATTGGTGAGGTCTTACGGATTAGCAAAAGCTTCAAGCTTGATAGCAAACGAATTAAGTTATTACCTTCAAAAATGTCGAATTATGAAGGGTAAAAGACGCAAATTTTTCCAAGGGTGTCAATACTTTTGTATAAGATGGTGTGATGCCAAAATGAATAAAGATATTAACACCAAATTTGCACAAATACACAACAAGAAGAGTTGTTAATGTCCGTATTTAATATTTTTTCAGATTAGGAAACAGGTCCCCAATAATCCATTAGGGCATTTTGGGGCCTATAAGCTATGATATGGGCATGGTTAAAAGAATTAAATTAAAGATACACCTGCATGAGCCTCTTAGAATATCAAGTGGCGTATCGGACTGCCCGCTTCTGAGGGGGCAAATTCTAGTCGTGGGAAATTTTCCCTCTTAGGGGGGTTCAAAAAGCCAATTTGTCCCGGTCAGAGGCTAAAAACGGCTGATTTAGCATGAATTTTTGCACATTTTTTCCCGGCAAGTGTTGGGGGGGGGGGAACCTGCCCCCCTGACCCCCACCTGTTATGCCACTGTTAGAATATCTACTAGTAAAAATCAGCAGAATAAATAAAAAAAAAACTACTGAGTAAAGCTCGAACTCACGACACAATTTTTTCTTTTGATTGTAAGTCTGACCGAATTACACTAATCCACATAGCTTCACCGAGTTGGTAACAATGTCCCAAACAGAAAATCCTCAATGTTCCACATTGCTGCTTTCCTATGTCGTGTGGCTACCTCTGTGCAGTGACGCAGCGCGAGAGGGGGGGAGTGGGGGGGGGGGGGGGGGGGGGGGGGGGGGGGGGGGTTTTTGTGGGGGGTGGGTGGGGGGGGGGGGGGGGGTTTGGTGGTCGCATAGTAAATCGCTCCGATGTCTTGAAGGCGACGGCGCTTTCACCCCTGCGCACACAAAGACGTCATTTCTTGACGTGGGCGTAAATCTTATGCCATCACTGCACCGAGGTAGATACATGGGACTTAGCGTTGGTATCCATTGATGATTGAAATCGTCTGTATAGTGATGATTATGAGTTGAAAGCGATTTCTCTAAGGTAAATATTTTGCCATTTAAAGAACGTGTACCACCAAGAAAAACATTTTGTTCCATAAAAACATTTTGCGATATAGAAGAAATTGAGCTGTTTGAGCAGCCAAAATTTACAGTGGGATTACAATTGGGTACTGTTTCTGCCATATGCACCAAAACAAAGGGTGGGATTATACTCGAGGGTGGACAGACGTGAGGTCAGTATGTATTTGTCATTAGGTAGTGCAGGGAGGAATACATCTATAGGTATATGATGGATGCCAATAAACCACATTTCTGGTGACTTTTAAATTGGCCAGTTGCTGCCAATCAATAATGACAGCCAAAAGTTAAAATCTTAAAAAAAAAACCATGATACACAAGCCACAATTTTCAGGTCACGTCAAATAAAACTTGAAGTGAGCGTTATAAGGCGTTAAAGACCCCCTTTTTCAGCATGGTTGCACCACAAAGACCCCATATTTGTGAGGAAAATTGTACCACTGTCACCCAAAGAACACTATTGAGGGGAAAATTTTTTGAAAATTTACAACACAAAGCCATGTTTGTTTTGTAGACATTTTGCTAAATATCTTCCCCAAGACCCCATTTTTGGAAAATTTTGCAAATGTGTTACTCGAACCACATATTTTGTGGCAATTTGGCTGTCGCACCCAAAGACCATATTTTTTCAGTCCTCTGTCACCCAATTACCCCTGGTTTTGAAGCGCGAGCGTTACACCCATATCCATCTTCCTATTGTGGGCTGCTCAATGCCTCCTCGTTTTCCTACCTTCTTTTCCTATGCCCCAACCCACCGGCCACCGTGCCAATGCCAAATGAACACGACTGTAAGGGTCTGCAAGAACACTCCATTATCTCCAATATAAATTGACTACATTCTAGTACTTTTATATTTCATTTGGTTCCATAGCCATATCTTTGATTGTCAGAAGTACATTCATTCATTATGCAAACACACAAATTAGATACTAGGAAAATCATTACCTCGCCAATATCAGTCATATATCAATCCACATACTGGAAAATGAACTTATTAATTTTGTTTGAGGTCAGGAGAAACGCTTTAATGCCATTCCCATATAATTCACTAGCCTGATTGGATCATGACAAGATAGTCTTAACTTTTTTATGGTTGATGTTATATAGACTATCTAGTCAGGATGAGTTGTGTGTGAAAGTGCCATTTAAGGCAAGATACACAGACAGCTTCTGCTCAAACTTTACAGCTGCAAAGTGGCTGAAATATCATTTGTGCAATAATGTATAATTGTAGGCATTCTGAGAGTCTTCTGCATCATGTGGTAACCATTTTTCCAGATTAAAATTCACATTATGAAATTTCAGGTGAAACTTACCCTTGTTGTTTCTTCATTGGGCTGGCAAATTTGGCAGCCTGTGTACATGTTGACATAACTTTTTTGGGAACAACTTGTAGCATCGCGTTACAAAATGGTAAGACAATTATTCTACAGACTCTAGAGATGCTATGTATGCAAAGAAAATTAATTTTTCTTTTTATTTAGGAATTACATCTCAAACATCTCAAACCTTAAATGGAATTGGAACTCCCAGAACAGTTGTTTAATTATGGCACCAGAGATTTTCCAAATTTAAAAGATGATGCCAGTAGTTACAAATTGGAAATAAATATATTCACAGTGAATTCCATAGAGTAAATCAATATTTTCATAGACGGGATTATTTCTTGCAGGTATCTTTTGGTATTTTTTTACAAGTTATTGTTACTGTAAATAATTAAAAGGACAGGTGGAAATTTTCTGAGGAATATATTCAAGATTGCTCTTCTTGCCACTGTATGTATTTTGTATAATTCCTAAAGGGGCATTTCGTTATCCACAGACTGTTTCCCTGACCTAAGGGTAAAGGTAAAGGTAAAGGGACGGACCGGTGTTAAAAGCGAAGGAGTGCCCATCTTCTTTCGAAGCGATGGGCCAGATCTCATATAATGTTGCTGTTAGTGGATCGCCCACACCTCATCTACAGCTAGTCTGTTACCTTCCCAGCATTGAATATACGGTACCCATTTATACACCTGGGTAGAGATGAGTAATTGAGGTAAAGACCTTTACTAGGGAAGAAACACATTGAACCAGCGGCTCGAACCCACAAGCTTTGGCGTGCAGGCCGAACACTGATCCACTGGACACATGTGCCCTGACTTAATTGCCTGAAACAAATTCGAGATCATTAGCTGTGGCCTCAGTATAGTATGGTGTGTCCAATCGACTTCCAAATTCGATTACTCAGGAAGAAATGGGCTTTTTATATAAACATTTGTTCCTACATCAAAACAAACGTCAGAAATCAATGAAATTTAGGAAGTAATCCGTTTCTCGAGGATATCAGTGAAGCATGAACAAATAAATTGTATTAGGATCATGAAAATGCACCTTTAAAAATGCATGTAAATGAGTATAATGTAGCGAAGATTTTGCTATCGTTTGAACTACAAAGTTTTTTTACATCCACTTTCATGTCACGAAGATTTTCACGTCCTCGGTTGTTTGCGAAATATATCA
This sequence comes from Ophioderma brevispina, assembly GCA_023653785.1. Lineage (NCBI taxonomy): Eukaryota > Metazoa > Echinodermata > Ophiuroidea > Amphilepidida > Ophiodermatidae > Ophioderma > Ophioderma brevispina. Next base: position 23,015 of record JAMKCH010045679.1, on the reverse strand, counting down.
TCAAATCCATGAACACCTTGGTCTGCAGACCCAATGGTGTTGTAATGTTGAGAGCTTCTGAATCATATATCTGCAGGTCTTCCTTACTAATTGGGTTTTTTGTGCTGAACAGCCCCCTTACCTCCTCTTCAACTTAACCATCATTGCTTTATATGCTGAGTGCTACGATGAAATGGTCTGATTTAGTGAATAATCAAACACTCTCACGGTTTGAAATGACAGTGTAGCCCGTATCTGATCCCGTGCATTGACTTATTTGTGTACAAATTTCCGTATGCTTTTCCTAGTCCGGCGAAAAATCGCGATAGAAATTCGTCCAGTTCCACATCTGACAGCGGCTTCAACAGCAGATAAAGGGAAGTCCCAGTGAATACGCATATGCCTCCAATCGGCTGACAGCGAAGTAATTTGTTTCTTTGTGTTAGAAGCATCACTATGTCCAAAAAGTTGCTAAGATCGTGTATGTTACCGCACAAACCCGCCGTTTTGAACAAAAAATTCTTTTATCACGGTGTCAAAGGTTGCGATCGAAAGGTTATCGGCTAGCCAGCGGCAAAGTTCACACTATGTATTTTATGTACACGCACTTTACAACACGGGGATTGAGCATGCAATGGAACAAAATGAATGGAACTAAAAATGCATGGCAAATGGAACCAACTTTGCACGGTAATGTCGTAAATTATACAATGGAAGATTTTTCAATGAAACTATTCAATGTCATGTGACCCATAATCTGCCAATCAAATGACAAGGATCTATTTAGGTATATATAATGCCTCTATTGACCAATATTCATAGGATCTGTGTAAACTTCACTCTAAAGAAAAAATCGTTTGATGGTAATGAATCTTATATCAAATTTGCACTGGATGTAACATGTGGAAGAAGTAAAGAAAATCAGGTGTGAAACTGATGTGACTCTTTATGTAGTGAGTTTTATCGTAATAATTGAGACTTTCAAACAGGATGGCAGCTGTGTCTACAAAGTGTACAATAGTGTTAATAGTGTCCTAACTGGTCAATGTAAACATAATGTAGGCAAATTGTGATCCAATTTTATTTTTTGTATTTCTCTAAATACAAAAGAGCAAATGGCACTCTTTTCGACAGTGGTGTACCGGGGCAGTTGATCCAGAAGGGGCAAATTCCCTTAGTCGTCCGGCAGGGGGGCCAAAGTACCAAGTATTTCCAGCTGATGAGGAGGCAAAAATGTGTAACTCATTCTTGGTGATTTGCTCCAAATTAAGTCCGAATTTGACGGAATGCGTGCGAAAAAATCTGCGACACTGACATTAATTTACCCAATTGTAGGCTAAATTTGTTGACATTTCCTAAAGAAGAGGGATGAAAATACGATTTTGGTCCATATCGTCCCGATTTTTCGAGCAAAGGGGCAACTTCCCCCCTTTTTGTTACCATTTCTCTCTCACTCTCTCTCTCTCTCTTGACAATAAAAAAACCCAAATATTGGCCATTGTAGCCTTTTGCAAAAGTGCCTCCACATATGTGTTCGGGTATATCAAACAAACTTTTTTTTTTGGCTAATCATCTTTTACCCTATGGACTACTTAATGTGCAGAAGGATCCCTTGTATAGTTTTGTTATTATATTAAGTCATGTTGATGCAATACTCTTTTTGCTTGAAGTAAGAAGTGATATCACTAATTTTTGCAACATTTTGCATAAAAGGTGTTCCACATTTGCTCATGTGCATTTCTTACTGCAACCTAATTGTGAAAATGCCACAGCTAAGTTGTCATCATGCATACATGATGACACCTCATTAGGTCAGGTAAAGACCTCTCAATATGGAGAGCCAAATTAGCTAGTCACACAGATCATTTTGTTCTTCTAAATGATGTAACTAACCGCAATTACGTACAAATGGATGGGATCTGGAGAGCCAGTGCATGGATTAGAGTGGTCTTTTGAATATTGTATCATAATAGTAGTAGCATGTGGATGCTGTGAATATTGTAAAGCCACAATTTTGCATTTATATATTGGGGACAGAAACAAGATTTAGGCAGTATGGTTGTTTTTGTGGTCTTCTTAAAAGGGGGAAATCCAGAAGAAGTGAAATCACCACCAAACCTCTGGTGGCCTGTAACCGGAAGGCTTTAAAAGATTTTTCATGCAACCTGTTAGCAAAATTTTATTCACATTATTGAATTGTTATGCATCTCTCATGATCAATAAGCCTGTTTCGAGTTCAGAAATTGCACGACACAGTCAGGTCAGGGAATAAGCAATTGTGTACTTCAGGTTCAGATGAAGTATCGGAAAGTGCTGAGTGAGGTCAGAGCAGAAAATGCACAACTCAATTTGAGCAAATATGCAACTGTAAACTATACCGGCATTTCTATAAATTTCCGGCACAAGCTTAACCAAGTTGTTCCTCACATTACAGTGACATAACAGCTGTGAATTGCAGACAATCGTCTCCCTGAAGGGGCAGCCATTTGAGTTTGCACGGGGATTCCGGGTTCCGGAAGTGTACCAAACTGTCCCTGACAGCGCATTAGGAAACCAAAGGGCTTATTCTTTGAAACATTTCAAATTTTAATATTGGTCCTTGATTTTCAGTGCTTTACAAGTGCATCTTTTAATTTAATGGATTTGAATAAAAAATGTATACATTATTCTTTGTAATTGTGCAGGCGGGTGGAGAGGCCTTAAGTACACAAAGAATAACTATCATCTGAATCATTGAATTTTGGTTCTTTTTTATAATTGGCCCAAATTTGGTCCCGTTGTGTGTTATAGAATTAGAGGGCAATACTTCCATAGTCATAGTACCCCCCATCCTTTGCAGTTTTACAATGTAAATTTTTTTTTTAAATTTGTTTATTTTTTGGCTTTGGTTAGGGTATTTTTTAACAGTGTCAAAACTAAAAAAAAGAATTTGTTTTCCCTCTACATTTTTAAATGAGGGTACAATATGGAACTCTTTCTGATTAAGATACATTTCTGGAAGTAATAATCAAGAACAGTACTTTTTGCCATGACAGCAACTGCTAAAATGTTGTTCACGGTGCCCATATCATTTTTTTTCTGACGGAGTGTCATAATAGTTTTGTTGGCATTTTATACTTGGACAATCCAACTTCCTATTTACAATTAAATAGCCACAGACAACAGCCCTAGCTTAAATCCCAGGGGGATGGGGGAGATCTCTCCCCCCAGTATTTTTGATGAGGGGGAATGGTCAGTAACTATCATCCACCCATGTTGAATGCCCATTCTTTGTTTAAAATGGTTCTGCGTCCTTCTTTTTTCTAATTAATTACATTCTAATATTAATGATTTTAGGTCTAAATGGCACACTTTTAGCCGCGCTTTGCGTGCATATGTGCTAGTAATGATCTTTTCACAAACCCCATTTCATGTATACAATTTTCATCACCCCATCCCCCCACTGTCAAAAAAAATTTACGCCCTGGACACAGTTGAAGAACTATTTTTAATCTTTATTATCTTTCTATTGAAAGAATTAATTTCACTGTTATTTTTTCTTCTGCTGTTTTTGTAGAAATAATAACTCTAGAAGCTACATATTGGGTGTAAACATGTGGGATGACCTTAATTGAGTGAAATTTTGTGAAAACTGATGGCAATTTGGGATTGATACGTGAACTCATAACCCTCGTTAATGCTTTAAATACTTGCCCTTTTCAGTCCGTCAAGGATTTTGAGTAAGTTATTAGCTTGTGACTAGGTTGTATTGGTTACCCATTGACAAACACTAACTGCTCCTTTGTTTTCTCCTCCTATCAGTATCCATCATCATTATTGCTAGAGGAAATTTTTAGTTTAAAGGGCAGTTCTTGATCCACACCTCATTCCCCTGACTTACCTTACAAAGTTGAGATATTTAACATCATCAAACTCTGATAACATCAAGTAATCCATGTGTAACCTAACTCTGCAAATTCTATCGTAATCTGTAGCTAAAAACGTCTAATGGGACTGTGGTAAACAAGAATTCACACTCATAACACAAAACCGCAAGTTTGGGATCAACTAAAAGTTTTGTGAACAGTTTTTCTCAGATATTTAGTAACAAGGAATAAAACAGAAGGTACGGGAATCACGAAAAGTACCTTTAATTTTAAAAATTGTTCATTTAGTTTTTTTGCAGAGTCCTGCACATCAAATGGGTAACACTTTTATTACCTTACTTTAATTTTGTTTTTGACTTATAATGTTATCCCCATAATTTTGGAAATCAGCAAAAATTAATAACACCCCACTAAAACTAAGGTAACGCTTACTCAGCCTCCCATTAACATGTCCATGATGCAAAATTGTCAAAAGGTTGTGTACTCCCGCTGCACATTTTCCCATTGCGATACATTTGTAAGAGCATATCTCGTTATAATTCTCCAATGCCTCGAGTGTTGCCCTCTTCTGATTGGCCGATGTTTGTGTGGTTTTCGCCGGCCCTCCTCGTACCGTGTGCAAGTTCTTTTGCCTGAAGAACAGGTGTCATATTTTTTAGTTTACCCCATGGAGTCGAATTTTTTCGTTATGTTTGCATGGTGATGCTGAAATGATGAGTAGCAGCTTGGATATTTTTTTGTGTCGCCAAATTCCTTTTTTTTTTGTGTGTGTGGTGTACATGTGTGTAAATTTCGGTTAACCTTTTCCAAATTGCTCGTGTCATGTACGTGTGGCCTTACTCCATTGCCACCAAACTCGGTGGGGGGGGGGGGGTTAGTGCAGTCGACATAACACCCCCAAATTTCCAACACAAAATTCCACTTTTTGCGGCCATTTTTATTTCTAAAATGGAAAAATATACAGAAATTTTTGAACAAAGCCACTATTGGTGATGAGATATTCACATAGTCAAAAAAGGACCATTATAGGGGTTAAGTCCACTTTTTCGAAGTCCTTTACCCCCCCCCCCCCCAAAAAAAAACTCATCATGGCCCTGTAGACAGAAATTTAAGGGAGGCTATCCTTCTACAATCCCCCAAATTGACAAAATAATTGTTTTGCAAGCATTAGTAGGGAAGTAAATAGTTTTTTTACAAGAGCGGCCTTCTGGCCGTCTTGTTTTGTTTCTGATGCCGTTCATTTCTTCTTTCTTCTTCTTTCTTCTGTCAACACTTCACGCGTTAGCTCAGTCCCCAATGTTTGACGATTCGCAACCAGACGTACACCAAATGACCGCGGAGGCATCCCCTTTCTAAGTCACAATGACTTTGGATTGACCCCTTTCGGGGTCATCTGGGGTCACACCGGGGTCAAAACTGGTCATTTTCCTTAAAAGTTTCAGCGCGTACGATATACCATATGCACGGTACACGTGACTCATACATATGATAGCTTGAGACCCTTCAACAAAAAGTTATGGTTTGAGATGGTCATCCTGGGGTCCTTAAGGGGACTTTCCGGTCTTCAATGTGAAAATTATCTTCAAAAAATCTTCAAAAAATAGCTATCTTCTATATGCACGTTGCATGGTCACGTGACTCATCATATGAAGCAGCTTACGACCCTTCACAAACGTTGTGCTCGGCATGGAGGTCCAAAGGTCATTAAGGGGGACCTTCCGGTCAAAACACCAACAATATTTCCAAAACATATTCAAAATGTTTATACTCAAAACCCAAACAGAAGTACCTGACTTAACTTCGATTTGCTTCCATGTTACCTGGGTGTCATGCAGATATTTTTTACTTTTGGAGGTCAAAAGTCAATTTACGGGTCCCATTTCTCCGATTTTAGTCAATATTTCCAGATTTTTATCTCCAGAACTAAGCTAGTAGAATTTTTTATTTGCATGGACAATGGCATTTGTGTGGTGTACACAGTTTTTTTTTATACAGGGATCAAAGGTCATTACGTGGGTCAAAAGGTGTCCCAATTTTGCCAAAAAATGCTAAAAAAAGAAAGACCAATGGTTATATCTCAACAGCCTATAGAAGACAGGATAAAGAAAGGCATTATGGTGGGCTGTGCAGTGATGTAACATTAAGGGTAGGAGAGGTCTATTGAAGCTCGACCCCAAAGGTCAACGGTCAGGTCAAAGGTCAAATCTACAAACAAGCTCCAATTGAGCCTGAAATTTGTCAGGATCATCCGGGTGGGATCATAAATACAGAACAGTAAAGTTGACCCCATCCGTGAACCAGAGGGTCACATTATAGGGGTGAAAGGTCAATTCCCTGACATGCTTGATTGAGTTGAAACTATAAAATTGATCCATTGTTAAAGTTGTTTAAGACGTAAACATACCGTTATGCAATTAATGCATATTGGTGGAAGTTTACAGGGTCAAAGGTCAAGTCACCTCAAGGGGTCATTAAAGGGGATCACCATCCATTCACATAACGGGCGCCTTGTAAATTAGATTTGTCCCCAGGTCTAGTTTTATCTGTTTTGTCAAAAAGGTGAAAATTTAACCAAATTCCCTCCATGAGCAAAAAAGGTGGACAGACAAAATCTGACCCATAACCCATGGTTTTATCTCTAATTTTTCAGTAGGGTGGGGGACAAATATTTCAGGGACTGCTTTCTGTTGAGGGGCATGATGCATTTTGATTGTATGTACACACTTTTAGTACATAATAATAACATTATTGTGCTAACACAAGGGGACCAAGCTATTTATTGGGCATTTGTGCCTTTTTGTTTTTCCATTCTCCTGTTTAAAACTTCACAAGGACTCAACCAGATGGGGAGATGGCAAAAAGTGGGACAATTTCAAGAGAGGGGGAATGTGGCAAAAATTCTGGCCGATTAGGACCTCGGCCATGATTAAACCCTTCCCCTTTTTTGAGAGCTTGTTATGGTTTGTGATCAAATTAGAAGTTCAACTTTTTCACATGAACTAGTTGGAAATGTTAATTTTGGGGGTCCATTTTTGTGGACAAAATAATAATTGTAGACATGGTCTGGATTTAAATAAGCGGCTTGTGCTGGCAGGTGTTGTGACTTTTCTTATGCAATAGAGGCATTTTCCCCAACAACAATCATGATTTTTTGTGTCGTCTGTAAGGGGCACATAGTGATTATTCAGTATGTTGGTGTTTTTTTGTGTGGTGTTGTGTTTTTGTGGTCAAAATGTTAACCCTAAACATAATTGCCTCACTGTTTCCACGTACAGCACACTTTTCAATTGCCGCTTGAAATGTAATGGTCCTTGGGGTAGTGCTTGTATATCGACATTTGTCGATTGATATCCATGACCACTGTAGAACAATTGGGTCCTGGGTAAGTGTTTCTCATAGTCTTTGGTTATCTCAATGTAGACCTTTGTGCCCCCAAAATTCTCAGATTTTATGAAATTGCTTGGTGTATCCACATATGTTAATAGATTTTCATGACCCTTGGATACACTGGTCTTTGAGTAGTGTCCCATAATGTTGGTGACCTTGCCTGTGACCCTTGCCCCATTCACAACCGCGATGGCAGATATCACTTGGCATTCTTGAACGTTTGTTTTTATTTTCAATCAGATAATGATTTGGGGGCAAAAAATCCCATAACTTGAGATCTGGGTATTTTTTATGATACCACATCACCAGCCACAAATTATGTAAGTATATCTGCTTTGCCATAGTCTCTAATCAAAAAGAAAATGCAAATTGGAGACATGGTTGGTTTGCTTTTGTTTGGGATTGATGAGGACAGAGGCAATATCCCCGGTTTCTAAGAGGACTATCTCATGTTGTGTCCTGTTAAGACATCATACAGCCTGTGACAGAATTGGGTAGTGCCCAATGAAGTTAAACACCCGCCAGTTCTGTAATTTATATTTCGTTGAAAATGAGCCTTTGTCTCTTTAAACCAACATCTCCCTGTTAGTGAGTAGACCTTTCTAGACAAAGAAAAATTGTTTTGATTGACAACAGCTGCAAACATCCCCTAACTGCTTATAAATCAGACGTAAATGGAAAGAATTGACACCTGCCAAAATACTTCATTAAGGTTCAATTGGGGATTTTTAGCGGCACCCAAATCTTTGTGGGGGTCATAATAGTAATTTTCATATAGATTAGACCACTCAATAGATTTCTTACCTGGTTTTTGGCTACAGAATGTCTAGTTAAGGACATTTATTTGATAACCATGTCATGCTTCTCTCGCTTTTTCTCTCCTTTTTAATCCAGAGCTGTTTTTTAAATAGTGTAAAAATAACATCAATTTAAGGTGGATGGTCTGATTAAAGTAATTAAGGCTTCAGGCCTGTAACCAGGTGAGGGGCAGTGGGGGGTGATGGATGCCCCCCCCCAATGAAAAACAAACTAGAAAGAAACTGAATGGCCAAAAGATGCAAAAAAATGTGTTTATATATATATATAATATGCGTTTTTGTTTTGTCAAAAAAATTTAAACATTTTGGTAAAAAGTCCAGTCCATTTTTTTACAGTGTAGAGTGCTATAAAGATCTCATCCACCACTCAGGATCCATTCAGTGCTCCATGCACACATGCTATTAAACATGAGTGTTCTAGTTAACCATAAATCATCCCTCAAAACCAGGGGGTAATCTTTTCTTAACACACATAATGGAGGCACTGAACTGGTGCCATGGTTATTGAGATTTTATTGTTTCATAATTGACATTGTGCAAGTCTTGAGTTTCTCTGTCTGGATCATTGATCAAAATGTGTCAGCATTAGCCGTATATGACATTTAAAAGCATTTTGAAAACTAACAAGCATGAATCACAGAAGCTGGTTTTGAGCATTGCCTGCAGGAGAAAGATTATCTTAATCAAACTTAGAGGTACAACAAGAGATTTCAAATAACAGGTGTCCCTAAAAATGTGAAAATCTGATTTTTGCACTGGTGTAAAGCTTTCTATCAAAAATATCCCCATCAAATAACAGGTTTCCCTAAAAATGTGATTTTGCAATGGTGTAAATTTAGTTTTTTATCAAAAATATCCCCATCTGAAAGAATTTAAGCTGAGAACTGTTCTTTAGTATACAAATTGTGAAATTTCTAATTTCGTATAGGAGCAAATACAAAATTCAGCCTATGTTTTCTATTGAAATATAAGCATATAAAAATCACCTTTTGTTTTAATTTTAAGTTATTTCTGTAGCCAAATAAAAGGTAGAGAATCTATTGTGTGTCTAATCTATATGAAATCGCTACATGTCACAGAAAATATTTGACTTGAAATCTCTCGTTGGTTCAAGAGAGTCAAGTTAGAGGTTATTTTCATAAGGTAGCACTATTTTCACAATGAACGGACAGAAGTTTGGAGTTTCCAGTTCTGCTGTTAAATTAAAATCGGGAATCCTAATTCTCTCAATTTGGGATATTTTGCCCGCAAATTTCTCTTTTCCCCAATTTCACTTTTTCCAAAAAATTTCACTTTACCCCCTCCCAAAACAAATTTATTTATTCCGTCACAGATATTCGCTTTTGTATCATTGTATTCAAATTTTTTGCAACTGAGATTCATCAAATCCATTAACTTGTGACAACGACCTCGGTATCATACACTATTTAATCGCTTTTGATTCTAAGAATCTTCGTCAGGTGTTCATAAAATGGACTAAAGAATATATTTGATAAGATTCCAAAAGTATTAGCGTCCAACTGTGAGACCATAAAACAGACTAAAGAATATAATTGATGATTCCAAAATTATTAGTGTTAACCTGTGAGACCATAAAACGGACTAAAGAATATAATTGATGATTCCAAAATTAATAGTGTCCAGTGAAACCATAAAATGGCTGTAAAAATTAATCTAAATTAATTACACTCAAGAGTGGTAATTAAGAAGTCAATTTAAAGCGGCACTGGCACATTTTCACAAAATATGAAATTTCTTCAATTTGCTCTCAAATGATAGTCTAGGCCATTGGAAGAACAGAGATATATTTTACACATAAAAATAACATACCCCAAAACAGATAGGGACATTGATATGAGGATAAAGACATCCAGGTAATTTGTAGGCCAACTTTTAAGTTTTCCATAACTTTAATCAACAAATGTGTATATTACATGAATATTTTTGACTCGTACTCACTGATATTAAAACCACAAAGGTTATAGACCGGTCAAACAGTGTGCATAGCGTGAGAAACATGCATACGGAGTGCGTGTTCTTCTGTTAAAAGCCATTTTCGTCGTCTGCTGAATTTAACGTCGCTGGCGACGTTAAATTATAAAATCGTTCTGTTTACCCATAAGGAAGCTGATTTGGTCTTAATCATTTCGGGTGAGGGCTTTTGTATATAAAAGCTTTACAACCATGAATAAATATCGATTTTGAACAATCTTGAGGGCGCACTATTTTTCAAATGTGCCAGTGTCTCTTTAACCAGCTAACATAAAATAGAACAACAGAAGAAACATGTATATATAAATGAACGTGAATAAAGACCTAGGCTATTTCCAAATTAGAGCAATATAATCCTTACAAATTCCAATCCAGAACTATCCTCAACAGATGCATATGACATTGTTAGGATAGGCAATACACGACCAAATTCAATGAACAAGAGTGAATATCATAAAAATGATGAAAAATTTAAAATCCCACAACTTGAACAAAAATCAATTGGTAACAAATTTCAAATGACACAAAATTGAATCTCAGTGACAGAATACTAAATTGGGTTTGTCATTGTCTGTTACTCTGAATTTTCATGGACTAATTCCATTGTTTTTGTATACAATCAGTTGTCACGAGTGTGAATCACACCATAAAAGTGCACAAACTCGGGAGACGAACAATGTTTCCCTAGCACCACCCTAGCACTCATATCTTCCTTGACCGCACCTATCATTTTCCGCACCGCCGTACATGAGTGATTAAACTTTGCACTTGCCTTTGGGATATCTAATTGTTTAATCAGTGGTGTAAATTTCTTTTTGACATGGGGTGGGATGGATTTGAATGAAAATTTATGAATGAAACCAAGGTTTCTGAAAAGATCCATTACTCACACATGTGCGCGCGAAGTTCGCTAAAAAATAAAAAATTGCCATTTCGAAGCCTAAAATCTTTAGTAATTGTAATTACAACAAATGCATGTGAAGATTGTGGAAATTTACCATTTTTAAATAACTATTTTTGGTAAATAAGGAGGTTATTTTGGATCAAAAACAAGCATGAACGGTAGCATCAACATTGTGGGGAATGAGCGTATTAAACCATCCCTCCCTCATAAAAATATTGGGGGGTGGATATATCCCGGGGATGGATATTTTGCTAGTTATCTCTAGGCTAGTTTAATTCCAAACTCCCAGAGGGCGTCCCATTTAGGCTAGTTATTTTCTGTCGCCAAGGCTAGTTATTTTTGGACCCTCAGGCCCCTAGTTATTTTCCTGGTGCTCAGGCTAGTTATTTTATTGTTCCCTGGGGTCGGGATTTAACTTTTTGGTCCCCATTGAAGTTAATTTTTCTTTTGGTCATTTTCAGGTTGTTATTTTTTGGTTGATCAAGCTAGTTATTTCTGGTCCGCCAAGCTAACGTTCTTTTTTGGACCCTCAGGCTAGTTATGTTTTGGACCCTCAGGCTAGTTATTTTCGGGTTTCTCGGCTAGTTAAATTTTCTGGCACTCAGGTTAGTTATTTTGTGGTCTCCAAGCTTAGTTATTTCTTGGGGTCGCCCAGCTCGTTATTTTCTTGGGTCCCCCCAGGCTTAGTAATGTTGTGGTCGCCTCAAACTATTGATTTGAGAGTCCCTAACAAAGTGAGGTTAATTACTAGGTTGTTAAACCACAACGACAAACAAGGAAACAGAAATAAGGGGAAATTTAAATATTAACAATCTCTCTCAGGGAGGATTGACATTGAGGACAATCGGCATAAGACTCTTGGGGTTTGGGGTGTGGATTAGTCCTGGCATTGTCAAACTAAGATGGAATACATTATAATTTTAGACAATTTATGTTTAAAAGTCCTTGTGAGCCATTTTTGCAATATGGATTGATGGGTTAAAAGGCCACGACTCTTGCTTCTCACAGTACACAACCAGCTCAAACATTTCAGTGTTGCAATGGTACTGCCAATCGTCTATAAAATAACCAGTCCCCTCTTAATTTGGCCAAGTTCCATAAGTTCTGCTATTGTCCAGGGAACTTCCCAGTACTCTGAAAGCCTCCACATGAACAAATTGAGTTTAAAATGGGTCATAGTTTATGGATTTTAAAGCATCCCACGTGCTTTAGTTTAGCTGTATACTTAAAAGAACAAGTTAGTCCAGTAATCATTACCGTTGTTTGATTCTGTGCAAAGGTAACTTTTTTGGTAAATAACAGTTTGGTTTAAATTGAGATTTTTGTCTCATATAGCTTCTCTGAGAGCACTCATCCTTAGCAGAGGGACTTACATTTAAGGGGCATCTCATCTGATTCTAGCACCTACTGTTTTACTTATGGTTTCGCAATATCGTTGAAGAAAACAGCTTATTTCTAAGCCTGCAGTTTTGATATCATGAGCCCATGGTTGCATCACATGTTCCCATATGCCACTGTTCTGTAATATTTTCTGTCATTTATGCAACAGAATAAAAACGGTAGACCTAAACCTTGCAAATTTTCTTATATGATACGATCGGAATTTGCAAGTAAGTATGCAGTTAGCAATGCTAATCTGGTTTCAGATGCAATAAAAATCTCTTTTACTAGGATGTAAGTCGTGGGACTAGGCTGTGGATCACAATATAGGGCTTTGTTGACAAATCCACTTGAAAACAATTGGGTGTAAGGCTTTGGGGTAAATGCAATTCTAGAGCTATCAACTGCAAGAACAAAAAATCGGGGGCGAAATTTTGCCCCCCCCCCCCCCCCCCCCTCCCCACGCACACCCCTTGGGAGCGCTGCTGCTGTATAATGTATAAATACATGCATATGACATTGATTGAAACTAAAAGTCACAAAAGTTAATAAATTAAATTACAAATTATAGGCCTAACCATTACAACCATCCTATTTTTATCTTACGTGCATAAGAATCAACTAAATTAACCTTTGGGTAAACTCCAACAACACGGCGGCAATTCCCCAGCCACACTAAACAGCACCCAGCACTGCACTTGAAAATTGATAAATCAGTCCTGAAATGAATCTGGACAATACCATACCTATTGAAAGAAACATCAAATGTCTCATGGTACCAGACAATAAATGTTTCTGGCTTCCATGGCTTTTAATATAAGCCACCAGAAAATAACCTAGCTTGAGAGACCAGATCTCAGAAAGTAACTGCGTATAACCCTAAGATAAGTCCTCTAAATGACCAGAAAATAACTATCTGAACATCCACGAAATAACTGCCTGGGGACCACAAAATCCCTAACCTGAGTGACCACAAAATACTAGTTGACAACCAAAAAATAACTAGCCTGAGTGACCGAAAAAAAACAATACTAGCCTGACGCCACACATTACTATCCCAAGGGATTAAAATTATTCTCCTCTCCTCCCGAGGGAACCAAAAGGTAAAATCCCCAAGGGACCCAAAGTTAACATCCTCAAGGACCAATCACATAACTAGCCTGAGTGACCAGAAATAACTACCTGAGGGTCCAAAAAAATAACTAGCCTTGGCATCCCAGAAAATATAATAAACTAGCCTAATGGACGCCCTCTGTAGTTTCTGAATTTAAACTAGCCTAGAGCTTAACTAGCCTAATATCCTATCCCGATATATCCCCCAACCCCCCCATCTCTCCCCCCGGGATATACAAACCTATGGTTTTTTAGATCCTGACTCAACCGTAGCTCACATTAAAAATTACACCATTTTGCTATTATAGCCAAGTCATAACAAATCAACAGAAGAAACTTTTTGATATGGTACATTTTCCAAGTTGATCCAGTCCATAGCATTACTTGGTCTCATTCCCATTCTATAGTCAGTCCATTCATTCAGTCAGTCCGTCAGTCAGTCATTCAAGTCAGTCCAGTCAGTCAGTCAGTTTTAAAATCTCATTTTTTAAGTTATTTGTTCAAGTTAAAATGCATGACGGGGCATATTTAAAGATAAAGAAGTTTTGCCGATCAGGTCATTGACATGGACTGATTTAAACACACAACAGCCTTCTCGAAGCTATGGTTATTTTATCACACAGAGAAAACTAATAAAATCTGACAAGATTTGGATCTTGCGTACACTCTAAAGTCACGACACTTCACACATTCTGCATAATTTCCAGGGTCTTGTAATGAATAAACTCAGAATGGATGACAGGGTATTCCGCTTTGTTTTGATTTACAAAACTCACCATCTCCTCGGGGGTTGATATGCGTCAAATTAGATTTCTTCATTATTTGCATTTTCTTTGATTTCTTGGAAAATGTAATGAATGGATTGTTTTAAGGCTATCTATTGGTGTCGCTTTCGACTTGTCTTGAAAATGTAATGAATGAATTGTTTTAAAGGTGCAACGAGAGATTTTGTGGCACCCATATATTTTGTCATATGCAGTGATTTCATATAGATAAGATCCCAATAGATTTCTTACCTTGTCTTTGGTTACAGAAATGCCTTGAAAGTGAAAACAAAAGGCAATTTTCATTTGCTTAATTTCAACATAGGCTGAATTTAGTATTTGCTCCTATACGAAATTAGAATTTTCACAATTTTGTACCAAAGAAATATTTTTCAGCTTAATCCTTTCACATATGGACATTTTTAATAAAAAACTTTACATTGGTGCAAAAACCTATAATTTTCATATTTTTAGTGATGCCTTTTATGTGAAATCTCTCGTTGCACCTTTAAGGCTATCGGTTGGTATCGCTTTCAACTTGTCTTCATTTTAATTCAAATTAAGCTGGTCAGATTAAAGGCAAGGAGATAGTTCTATAGATCTTCTGCAGTTGCCATGACAACAAGGTAATGTGAATGGCTGATTACCTATTTTTTCTGCGTCACTGGGACACCACTTTTTCCGATTGAGTCAAGTTTGTGACCATTTTTTGTGTTAATTTAACTGTCATTTGTTTTAAAGGTTGCATTTGTGATCCTAACACCTTACTTTTTGTCTACTGTTCACTAGATATCCTCAGAAAAGGTGATTTCCAAAATTAAGTTGATTTAAGGGAGCGTTTGATGTGATGAGCGATTGCTCATATCACACTGTCTCATAGGCCACTGTTATTGCATTCTGCACGGTTACGGAACAGAAAATATAAAATGCTTGATCTACTCTGAAGAAATCATAATTTTATATTTCTGTCTGTAAAAGGACAAAACAAATTTACAATGCAGGCCTATGGCACTGTGGGAAAAAACATTTTCCATAACATCAAAATGCCTAGACAAAATCAAACAAAAATTTGGAATTCATTAAGCTTTTTTGGGGATATCTAGGTGGACACCCAAAAAAAAATATAGGTTGATAGGATCACGGAAATTGCACCTTAAATGGTGTGGTCAGTTAGCTTTCGGAACTCAATGATTAATCTGGAGAGTTTCGATTTTATACCATAAGAAAGACCCATTTTTCTAATTTTTCTGAAATTTCAGCTTCCAAATTCATGCCTTCCAAGATATAGAGCAAAAATTTAATTTTTATGGTTAACCATAAATATTGGTACAGTAATTAATGGATTACGGTGTGCTTCATTACATCATCATAAAACCTCAAGTTTATTTCCCATACATGTAAACTGGTTGTGAGTTGTATTTGAGTAACATGGTTCGATTAAATTGAACATAAACCTTGTAACACGGGCATGTTACGATCGTCTTTGGGACCCCCCCCTGATTTACCAGGAAATAGTAAGTAGTATGATTTTGATATCGATGAAAGGCCTATTTTTCTTCATTGTAGTCCTGGAAATTGAGCACCTCAACCCTCAAATCCATTTCATCCAAGATATAAACAAAAAACCACCGTTTAGTGGTTAACAACCAATATTGCACAGTATTGAATAGGGCTTTGCAACATGCATTATTGCGTTTGCTACCTTCAAAACCGCAAGTTGTTTCCCACGGGGTTCATGATGGGGTGTATCTGCAAGTGCCAGGCTCTCAATCAAGTAAGCAACACAGTACACATAAAGCGGAACAGCCACCCTTTAAAGGACTGATATTTTGGGTCACAAAACTTAGACAGTTCTTTTGCGATCCATGGCCTACAATTTTGGCCAAACTTAGATATTGTTTTTTCAGATTCACAACCAATATTTTGGCCGAAAATCGGATCAAATTCAGTTCACAAGTCCATAATAATGGTTTAAAAAATCATTTCTGAAAGACCGTACTGATGCCAGTAATTCAGTTCTCAGCCCCTTGCCCATGGGGGGGGGGGGGGGGGGGGGTGATGAACGTGTATTCCAAAGGTGGATAAGATGCGGGAACATGGACTTACAAAATCCACCCTGAAACAGTAGGCCCTATTTTCACCGACTAAATAAAACATACCTAACAAGTATTTTGTCTATTTTTTGCTCCCATAGACAATAATTGTTGTCAGTTTGCTGTTCTAAACCAAGTAAGCAATGATAATTGTGTCATTAAATAGTCTATTATCTCGTTGTTCACATATTTTTTATGATTTTTGATTCTGCTTAATTTGAGTATTACATATCCTAAACAGCACATAAATTTTGGGTTAAGAAAAACAACCTTTTTTTTCCATATTTTTGGTGGTTTTGACAGCAATCAATGTACGCACATACATCGCTTGTTGGGAAAAAACGGGACCCTGTTTAAGAGCATTTTCTTGCTCACGGCATCGTTATCCACATTTGAATTTACAAGTGGTCCCACGGGGTGTGCCGCAAACCCCTACCCAAACCAAAGTGAGTGTCCCCTCCCCCCCAAAGAAGAATAAGGTACATTAACGACACAATGCATATTGTTGTTTAGGTAAACAAAAAGTGACAAAAATACTTCTTTGGTGTAGGCAAAAATCACACTAAAATACTTGTTTAGGGTAGTTTGTTTTGTAGGTGGTATACTTGTTTAGGTGCATGCTGTAAGTCCATGTTAACGCAGCATATCCACCCTTGAAGACAAGTGGCCCCCCTTGCCCCCCACCCCTTTGATGTAATTCCTGTGGTCTTTGCTTTGGACTAAAAGGTGTTCTATTTGAAATACCTGCCAACATGTTATCCCTGAATATATAATTGATGTCGTAACCCTGGGAAATGAAACAGTGCTCAAGTTTCATGACACTATGTTTGTACCAAATGGGGGAAATGTATTTGGACACAATTTTTGTACCCTGAGCATCCATCGTCTGGGAAATTTATTTTTCAGCAAGATTTCAGAGAAATTGGACTCCATCTCCTTCGCTGAGTATATAATACTTCATGCTTGGAAGTTTGCCGTGTTCATGTCATTCCACCAAGCAAACTCTCAAATGAAAAATAATCAGAGGGGGGTTTTGAACAAATCCCATAATGCAATTGCAATGTGCCTATACTCTACTGTACTAAAACATGTCAATACCTTCATGATCATTCTAAAAATCAACTATTTTTATGTGTTAAGAATAGGTTATTTGTGGGATCACAAGGAATAGTTGAGTTGGAATTCCAAAAGGTGGGGTGCCTTGTGGGATTGAATCAATTAACAACCAAAGTTTATCAATGTTAGCCTAATTTTGGTCCACAATTTAGTTAAAAAATAGCCATAAAATTAAACAAAAAATCAATCCACCCCATTTTTTATTATGCAGAAAAATACTTAAATTAGCTCTATAAGCATATAAATAAAGGGAACCCTTATCAGGGGGTTGATAGCTGGTAATGTTTGAAAATTACTTTTTGGGCCCAATTGGGCATGACATCATTAATTAATCATGGAGCCATTAGCGCATGCTAAGTTGCATAACAATATATTATAATTCAATTTTAAAGGCGGATCAAAGATTTCCCAATGAGGCGCACTCATTTTTCAAACAAATAGTTTTTACATATGCATTAATGCTTGTACCACATACTACTACTAATCAGAATAACGTTATTTAATTCGGATCGTAGCCCGGGGCTGAGTAAATTGCCACAGAGACATAAACAAACGGAATTCAAACAGAACCAAGCAACTTCAAGGCAGCAGCTAAATCAGCGCCATGGTGCAACATCCCAAACAAAACTAATCAAACACAAATACACACAAAATGGGAATTGGAAGAGCTTTCATGGTCCCTTTGCCCATATCAATGAAACATGAAGAGAGTGGTAATTTTGATTTAACCATATCAATATACAAATTAAATCCAGAATTGAGTACCTTGAATAAATCCAGCAAAGTGGCCCCACTGAGATTTTGAACCGGACCCTTGGGTCTAAAGGCAAGCTCTCTAACAATTAGAATGAAATGCCATTCAATGTGTGAAATAACTAGCTAAACAAAGTCCTAATAGAAAATCACAACTTTGTTATAAAATCCGGAAATCAAGAATTTTCGGTATACAACGGTATCTATGGCATGTTTTATGCTGTGCATAATATCTACTGCATGATGAAACGAAAATCCGATTCAGCTGTACTTTCGAAGTAAAGGAAATTGTCAAGATTTTGTCAAACTCAGTTTGACTTATCTCATAAAATATATGTAACATACATCACAAAATTCCTGAAAAAAAATACAATTTGATCGTAAAATTAAAAAGGTCAATGCCCGATCGCTAATAGCCAATCGTCCCCCGAAGCCCAGATTTTTACCGGAAGTGGTCACATTGTGGTATCAGAAGAAAGAAAGCTACTATTTTTCTCATTGTTTACCCTGTGAAATCTTAGGGCCAAGGATGTTTGGTTTGGAGTAAGTAAATGAGCGGAAAAATGTACCCAATTGGTCGACCATATAATTTACACAGTACTCTATGGGCTACGAAATCACGTTTTCTGACTCTCACATGAAAACGCATGAATATCGGCGCGAAACTTACAGGTGGGGGTTTTTGGTGAGCCAAAGTCTATTACGCTGAACACTTCATATCCTTAAATGGGCCAATCACCCTTGAACCAAAATAGAGGCATTTTAATTTGCTTTTTACATACGAAGAAAACGGGCGGAGTTTTCGCCAATCAAAAGCGCCCAAGTTTGCTCTATCCTCGTGACGTCAAAGGATTGACCAACACCATAGTGTGTGACTCGAATTGTTATTGTGACACTGTAATATTGATGGAGTAATGAAAGTAATAAGAAAATTAGAAAATAAGTTTACAGAATGACATATTTTGTTCATTGCGTTGTGTTTTAATTATATTGAAGTGGCAACACTGCGATTATGATGGTCACAAGGACGTAAATTATGGATGGTCATTAACTTTGACGTCGCCATTTGCCTGCGATGTTGCATTGTCGGAATCGTTTTTCGAGTAGGTTAAGCTATTGGGCGGAAAATTAAAGGGCAAAATACTCAACAAATGTGGACAATTCAACTTATTTTGATTTATATGTAATCTAGTTACCTTAAGCTTTCAATCCATACCCAAATTTCCAAATTTCAGAATCTTGACATATTTCCTTTTTAAGCATTTTAGGGAGCTATCTTTAGTTCTATGATGACTATTGAATTACTGCCACAAAAATTATATATTAAAAATCTCTGGAAAATCCGCCTTTAAAGCCGCGACACTATCAGTGATTGCCAAAAGAGTCACAATATTGAAATTTGCAGAGATGGCTTTTTTAAAGTGAATATGGTCCATTAGAGCCCTCATAGTTACGTTCTTCAACTGATGAATTGGACAGAAAAAGGAAGCAAATGCAGTGTTTCAAAGATTATCTATCTCCATTCAGGTACGTGTTGTTGTAAGTGTGATGTGACAGTAATAAACTAATATATCCGAATTTGTGCTTATTAGGTTTGCTTCTGGCCCTATCATGTGAATATGGTTGGGGTGGGACCTGTATGTGTTACCGACATGCAAAAATATGATTTTTGATGGATTTTTCACTTTTATGATTTTGCCCAAAATCACTGATAGTGCATTTAAGCAGTCAATCCTAGCTGCCCCTGTATGGAACCTCCCCCCCCCCCCCCCACCACCACCAAAATGCTCCAGGAGTGCTAACACGATGGGGGTGATAGCAGGGGGGAGGTTGAGACTTTGAACCTGAAAAACCTTACAATCATGCAAAATGAGCCCTTTTTTGAATGCTATGGTAGGAGAGCGCTCGTACGCATATCGAACGGGTCACACACAGACTTGACTTAAGGCTAGGACTGGTCACTGAATATTTAAATCTAAATGACCGTTTTTTTTGGAAATTAAGGGGGATGGCCAGATTTTAAGTCTATGAGTTTTCATCTTGATGGATGGCCTTTACCAAAACCCCATCTGTAAAGTTTCGCACCTATATTTCAAACATTTTGAATATGAGAGGCTAAAAAAACTTGATTTTGCAAGATTTTTATTTTTTTTATATATGTTTTTTTGGTAAAATTAATATTGGTCGCACCAAAAGGGGGCACATTTTCGTCTCATAACATCCAAACAAACATCCTTTAACCCTAGTTTCACAGGGTAAATAAAAAATAGTAGCTTTCAATTCTGATACCAAATTTTGACCGATTTGGAGTAAAACTGGGGTCCCTGGGACGAGCTATTAGCGATCGGGCCATTGACCTTTAAACTTGTTGGGCAGCGGGGTAGATCCACTAACCCCGACGATTTTGAAGTCAATAATTTTTGCCTAATTATCGTTTATCTTACTAAGATGTTTGAACGAAGGTTTAAAAGGTGGTTTTGCACTTCACTGGGACCGAGGCTGCCGTAGGAAAAAAACCACGTAAGATTCCCTAAATGACCGTTTGGAAATCCTCAATGCCCAAATCGAGCAATCTTGTAAGACCCCCTGCTTCTGTAAGTTTGGTATTGTATGTGCTGAGCATGTGTCATGCTGTTGTATTGGATATTTTTGTGAGATGATTTGTTTGTGCAAATTTATACTCTTTTGAGAAAATCACTGAGATTGTCCTTTATTCCAAATTCAGATTACAACATCTCATAGAGGAAGATAGAAGTTAACCGCCAAGATAGCCGCCCAGTTAACCTGCCAAGATAAGCCTGCCTAAATGCTACCTGTGTACAGTAAAGGCTGACTCAGAGATTTCAAAAGAAATTTTTCTTGAATATTAATTAGACATCCCCAGCGATACTGAAGATAGTCACCTAAACTGTTCAAAGGCAATTTCTGAGAGTAATCAGATTTGTTTGTTTTCATGCAGTGTAGTATACAGTGCCATGGATACTGTGTAGACCAAAAAATTCAGGATCCGGAAATTTACAACAAGAGTGATTTTCTATATGAAAGACTTCGATTGAGGCTATCTTATTTCCACACACGGTGTAGTATATGGACAGAGCATTATGTCACTACACAAAACACGAATTGTTTTGGAAATTGAGGGCGCCCCTCCTCAGGAAATCTGAGTCAAGCCTTTAAAGGGTTAATTTATGAATAATATACATACTTTAGGCAGGGGTTGAAAAATGGTAATTTCCCACTATAACTTATGTATAAATTTCCCTCCAATGGTCAAGTTTCCCTCCAAATGGCCACTTTTCCTGGAAAGAGCTTCCCAATTTCCCACTTTTTTCGAGCCAGCCTGTAGGGTATACTTATGTAATGAATTGTCTTGTCAGTCTTCAAAAAAGACTACTACTAAGCACTCTACCCAGTGGCGTACCAGACCTTTGCAATGGGGGCTGAAGGGGTGGCCAAGCTTTTTTTGGAGGGGTCGAATTTGGGTCCTTCTCCATAACAGTTACAAAAAGTCATTCATGTGGGGGGGGCTGACGAGGGGGGGGGCAAGGGTTCTGGTTTGGGGCTTGCCCCCTGCCCCCAGCCTGTTACACCACGACTCTACCATATGCATGCTTCACAATTATCCGCTTTTAGTGTTATAATCTCTTTTGAAGACTGGCATAATTGCCATATAGCACACCGTAAAATGTAACTTCCGACTTCTCTGTGAATGACCTCAGTGAGTACAATATTTTTTAGTGTCAAATCATAATGACCGCACAGTAAAAACAATCCTATTAGTTATGCTTTGGTTGGCACCGAGATAGTGATTTTATTACCCCTCTTTTTGACGTGGTTCCTCCGCTTCTCCAGACTGTCCCAAAAGTACCATACTTGACCATTAAAAAAAAAATTAAAATACAATATTGAAAGTTTGTGCTTGTTTCTGCAAGAGGATAAGATTTTAAATCTGTTTTATTCAACTTGGTTGAACTTCAAGACCCTATCAGATGATGCCACACCAAAGCATCAAGTTTTCAAATCCAAAACCTCAATCGGTTGTAGATTGATTGATTGCTTGATTGATTGATTGATTGATATTTCAAAAATGTTGTCCTCCAAGCAATACTTTTTTGGGTAGTTTTTGAAGCCTGTCCCATCATACTCTTCCCTTCATGTAGGATAGCCCTAGGCATCAAAATTTGTTTATAAACCCCTACCCCTTAGCGCTTACATCACACCCTAAGCCCTTACTCTCAAGCCTAGTAAATAGGAGTGCCGTTTGAGTCCTTCCAAGCTGCACATGTTTTTTTTCAAACACTTGTGTGCGCTGGCCATCTACAGAGCAAAATTAATAATTTTCACTTAAACATACTCTGTGATTTCTTTCTTCTTCCAAATCTAAACAAATTGCACCCACTTTTTTTCATTTTTTACAAACTGGTTTATTGAATGGTTGTAGTAAAGGCCTCTGTAAGTGGCTAATCTTACATGTTGTGGTTTTTCAAGAAATGAACGGTTTTTATTGCACTGGTTACCATAAAATTTGGGATTTTTTTTAAATTGAAGAAATTCTATCAAAATGTAAACATCTTTTTTAAGACCACTTTAAAATAATCCGTGGGTATAAGGTGTTTGATATTATCTAAGGTACACTAGCCACAATTAAAAGGGGGGAATTAGGGTTTTGAAGGGCGGGAAAAATGAAAAACATGTATAAACGCAGGACAAAATACTTTCCAATTGCTTTTGTTTGGAGATCAAGTCGTAGCACCGTTCACAAGTTATGTAAAAAATGTAACTTTGTGAATAGAAATATTCTTATTATCTTTATTGTTTCTCAGGAGCCGCAATATTTAAAACTTTTTGCG